>JAGFMF010011782.1:1277784-1288681 GCA_019455555.1 Galemys pyrenaicus | reverse complement strand
CCCGACTCCCCACTTGCTGGCAGGGGCTGGCAACACCCACCAGGTTGTGCTGGGCCTGCAGCTCGATCTCCAGGGCGTTGACCGTGCGTCTCAGCTCGATGATCTCCGCCTGGCACGTCTGCAGCTGCTCGGAGCTCGACACCACCTGCTTGTTCAGCTCCTCGGTCTGCAAAGGCAAAGGGCACACCCGGGTCAGACCCCGCCTGCAGGGCCCCCGGGGCCTGGGGTCCCTCCTGTCCGGGGCTGAGGCGCACCTGGGTGGTGAACCACTCCTCCACATCCCTGCGGTTGGTCTCCACCAGGGCTTCGTACTGGCTCCTGGTCTCATTGAGCACGCTGTTCAGGTCCACGGTAGGTGCTGAGTCCACCTCCACGTTGAGGCGGTCTCCAATCTGGCAGCGCAGGGTGTTGACCTCCTGCAGGAGGAAGAAAAAGGAATGAAGCCACAGAATTGGATCTGGTATCTTCCTGCTATAGGAAAAATATCATAACCCTGCCCTAAAAACCTTCCAAGGAGTAGCTGGTCATTCCCAGGTGGACCCACACATTGTGAGGAATAGCCGCCAGAGGGATCACACCAAATTCTTTCCCACAAAATGGAGCCAAAATTTTTCTAATACGAGTCCCAGTTCCTTGCATGTGCAGGCTGCACCCCATTTCACATCATCCCTGTGAGTTGTGTCTGCCCAGCCACGCCAGTTGGGAGACCACAGTCCTGTGTACCCTCTCTGCCCTGCTGAGTCTCTCTTTGGCCTCCGCCTCAGATTGGTCCATGCAAGTGTTAATATCCTCCTCCTTCCCACGACGTGCCCCTGCAAAGAGTTCCCGCTCTCCTTCCAGATTGTTCCCAGAGCATGCCGTCCTACATGCACGTGGGGTTTATTTCCTTCCCTATCGTGGCATAGCTTTCTTTGCACACAGACTCATCTTTTTTCCCCTCCATTTCTATCACCAAATTCAGAACCTTAAAGTGACCAGCAGAGAGCAGGGCTCAGTAAATGGATGTCCCTCTCTCCTCCTCAGTATCTCTAACACCTGTTCAACCCTCAGCTAACCACTCCAGGATGTGGCTAGAGCACCGGACAGAGCTCTGGGCTCACTGGACTGCTCCAGAAAAGGCTCCCAACCCAGGGAGGCTGGTGGAAAGTGCCTCCTGATTCCCAATGCTACAGGCTTCGCTCTGAAGCCTGTTTTTTCTTTCTTTTTCGCTCACCTCCTCATGGTTCTTCTTGAGACACAGCAGCTCCTCCTTCAGGGACTCCACCTGGGCCTCCAGGTCAGCCTTGCACAGGGTCAGCTCGTCCAGGATCCTGCGCAGGCTGTTGATGTCCGACTCCACCAGCTGGCGCGAGCAGCGCTCCATCTCGTACCTAAGCACACGGGCAGAGAGAAGGGGTGAGCCAGGCCTGTCCCACGTCTCGTCACGCATGTGGGTGTGATTGGCCGGGCCTTCTGAACTAATGTGCTTTTTAGCTTCTCATCATGGTTTCCTGAAGCTCTGCATGGACAGGCTGGAGAGAACCCTGGTGTACCCCAATACCAGAAGAGGTTAGGGAAATCAGGAGCTGGAGTCTCGCTCTCCTCTCAGTTGTTGGTTAATCTGCCACCAAATCACTCCTTTCCCAAGAGTCTTCTCCCCACTCTACTTGACTCTGGCATTGAGTTCACCCTGTGTTGGGGGCAAGGGTCCTGAGCCTTATCCAGCAAGATATTAGTTGGGGATTAAAGAGTCTGTCAATGCATGGAAGGTTGGAGTTGGCCTGATGGGTGCAGTAAGAATAAGTCTCTGAGTGTGGAGGTTTAAAGCCTTCCAGAAAGCACGAAACTGGAAGAGTGTATACCTCTGTTTGAACCCCATTTTACATAGTCAGCCTGCACAGGAAATGACTTTCCCATCTCTTCCATAAGGCCATGACAGAGCCATAGGGACCTCAGAAGTCACCTGGCCCAAATGTCTCAACATACTTGGTCCTGAAGTCATCAGAGGCCAGCTTGGCATTGTCGATCTGCACCACCAGCCTGGTGTTCTCAGACTTGGCACACAGGATCTGAAAACAAGACTCCACTGTGAGGACCACTTGAATTTGTGAACCAAGACAGCCAGCAGCTCCTGTGACCTCACCCCGCCCATGCCCTCACCTTCTGCTGGAGCTCCTCGATGGTGCGGAAGTACGACTGGTAGTTGGGGCACACGTAGGGCACCTGCTGCCGGCAGTACTCCTGGATGCGGCTCTCCAGCTCCGCGTTCTCCCGCTCCAGCTGGCGCACCTTCTCCAGGTAGCTGGCCAGACGGTCGTTCAGGAACTGCATGGTCTCCTTCTCGTTGCCATTGAAGGAGCCCTCGCAGAGCCAGCCGCAGCTGCCCACGTTGGCGGGGATGTTGCAGGCCCCGGGCAGGGTGCAGCTGTGGCAGCTGGGGGCCACGCAGGGCCGGGAGGCACAGCTGGAACGGCAGCTCAGGTTGGGCAGGCAGCAGGAGTAAGACATGGTGCTGAGTGAAGGGCAGTCAAGCTGAGGGAGGTAGATGTGGGTAAGGGTTTGAGTCTCTCCTTCTTCCATGGTCCTTTTATACCCTTAATGTTGGGTGGGGGCTTGGCAGACAGCCCACTTCCCTTTCCTCGTGCTTCAGCTAATTCTTCTACAAAATATGCTAGGTAGATTCCTCCAAAGAGTCCCCCTCACCCCATAAAATTAGTTCATTCAGCTGTGTCACACGTTCCTCCTGAGAGCTGGTGGCTGGTGAAATCAGAGTTTCATCAGATGGCTTCAAAGAAGGCAGAATCATGCCAGCTCCAAATGGTCTCCCCATTACTCAGAGGAGAGGAGAGCCAGGAACTGGGGTGGAGTTGTTTGGAAATCAGGGACTCCTCATCCATGAGTTTCTGCCATTAGACTCCCTGGACTCCAGGAATCTTCTCCCCATGCCACCCGTCTCTCCAGCACTGAGTTCACCTGTATTAGCCACAAGGGTCCTGAACCTTAGTGAGACAGCAGGAGGGTATTAGGGAATCTGTCAATGCGTGAAAAGGCTGGAGTCACCTGATGGATGGGGTACTAAAGCAGAGGTCAGTAGAGACTGATAGCCAGAGGCCAAGTTCAGCCTGCTGACTTTTTCTGTAAAGTTTTGGTGGAACATGGTCCTGCCCACTCACTTGGGTCTTATCTACACCTGCTCAGGTGCAACTGAGACCCCTGGGCCTGCAAAGTCTAAAATATTTACTATCTAGCCCTTCACACTGCAGCAACAATCTCCCTAAAGATGAGAAAGAGAAGAAATATCTAGAAGGAAAATCTCACTAGTCACAATCCGTTGAGTGAGTGTAGGACCGGTGCTGAAGCATTAGTAACTCTTCAGCCTCAGAAGCAAAGAAAACCACAATGAGGCATCTAGGAACTCTTTGCATCCACTGTGCCCTTATCTCAAAGTCTCTGGAAACTTCTCTCGCCTTATTCCTAAACTTACTTCTCTTTTTGAGAGCACTGAACACCACTAGGGGTGTGGCTCTTCCAGCCTGAGATGCCAGACAAGCCATAGCAGCCCCAACAATGCAGATTGAGTCTGTCAGCTCCTAGAAGTGGATGCTGTCTCCAGTACGTACAGGGGTGCACACCTCCCTCCACCCGTGGGGCCAGATAGCTTGGGGCTCTTTCAAGCCCTCAGGGGTCTCCCTATAGTCCAAAGATGAATCTTAACTAAGTAGCATCTCCATCTTGCCTTCTGCTCACTGTCATTCTCTCTGTCCTGTATTCTGCACAGAAATGAAATCAGAGTTCAGAAGAAATCCCCCCAAACTATGTGTGAAACACAAGGTAAGTCATTGAAAAACATGTGTCTGGATTTTCAAGACCGGTGAAAGGAGCAGAAAAATACACACTGAAGCTAAATGACCTGGGCCCATATCCTTACTACCAACGGCACAGCCCAGAGACGTGAGTACCCTTTTTTGCCTCTTGTTTTCTGCATCTCTTCATTTGAAGTCATAAAAATGCAGGCCACCTTATAGTGCTGTTGAGAACATTGAAGACGGTCTTGTGTGTGAATGTGAATGGGGGGAGGAGTAATGAGGAGTTTTTCTGTCAATTTCCTCCATCCAGGTAGTTCTGGGGAGGAATTTTGTGAAAATTCTGTTTTGTTGAGCCACCGTTGCCTGGGTCAAGCCAGGGATGAGGGTGATCAGACTTCACTCACCTTGCAAGGGTTAGGAACACAGAAACAATCAACGAGAATGTAACTTTCAATATTAATTTAGAATAAGAACATGGCAGATGACTCATTGTCTCTTCTCTGCTGTGTCCTGATCTTATGGGTCTGGTTCTCTTATTTGGGTTGTGTTATCACCACAGCCTCCCGTAGGGTACTAGGCTCTGTCCCCCTGAAGCTCCCCCAGGCTTAGCACTCTGTGCAAACATTCATGATAATGATGACGGTGGTGTTGAGGGTGGTGATGATGATGGTGTCATTTCATAAGTACTTATTTGTGCCAAACAAGGCGTTAAGCACTCTGCTGCTTTTCTCATTTGGTCCTTTCAACCACCCTGTAAGATTGACCTATAAAACTGTTCCATTTGAAAGCAAAGAAACAAACTGGGAAAGGCTCAATTTTCCCAAAACACAGCCAGTCAGTGGCAGAGCTGGGATTTTGACAACCCAAGTGTTTAACTCCAGAGCCTGAACACTTGAACATAATGTGAAATATTCGGCACAGAAAGTTCTGTGACTTTGTGAGAGGAAGAAAATCTTGGATTCATTTCTGCCATTGCCTTCTCTTTATAGTTTTTGAACTATAGTTTTTGAACTGGGCCCTTGGTCCCCAGCCCCTGCCTACCCCACCAGTCCTCCAAAGGCCTCTCTACTCAGGCAGTAGTCTCTATGGTACCTTCCTGAGCTAAGACTGAGTTGCACGGTTCACTGTAAGTCACAGGGAACTGGCTATCCTTTGGTATATTTGATGATATATCCAAATCAGACATTATATTGCCTTGTTTTTGCATGACCTAAGGTGATTTAGAATCTGCGAGAAAGCCCACCTGCTTAGCCCTGAGCTTTTAGTCCAGTAAAAGTTCACCTCAGAAGTAAGTTCTGCTTCCTAGATCAAAGATTCTAAAGCTAGAAGGACCGGAATTGATGGAGGAGAAGGAAAGTGAGGCCCAGACAGTGAGGTGGGGAGGAAATGACTATCAACTGATCACCTGCTAATCAGGTAGGCAGCGAGGCCTCTTCCCACAAAGTGTTCCATCTTCTCCCAAAACCTGGGTGTCAGAGATAAAGGATCTGAGACTTTGGGTTTAAATTTAACGTGTCTCAAATCACTCAAGTAAGAGCCTGAAGTCTGGCAGGTACATCCGACCTGGCCAGGCCAGGGCCCACAAAACACAGGTGCTGGGAGAAAGCACAGGGGCAAGGTCCCAACTGGGTGCAGCTCTGTGCACACAGGGAACCACGCCCAGGCTTGCTGAGTATAGCTTTGTTCCCGAGTAACTGCGGGTTAAAAAGTGACAAACCCCACAAGCTTGTGATGACACATGACTCCTAGAAGTAAAAGGATGGACTTTTATAGAGGAAAAGGCTGAGTACTCCCGGCCCTGCTCGCCCTGTAGATCCTGGCAGACATGTCAGGCCCCAGAGATCTCAAACGCTGGTGTTGACCCCAGATATAAAGCAGAAAAATAGCAAATATGAAATTTTCAGGGAAACAAAAAGGGGAGAACACTTGGCAAAAATATTTGGGACATCCACCTAGGAAAAGGCCAAACATGTGAGAATGGCGTGCCTGCTGGGCTGGCACGCAGACCAGAGCCGCCTGGCCCCCCAAGGGCACTGGACAAACCAACTGAGAAGGGATCAGAAAATGAGCCTGGGGCCAAGGAGTATCCAGTAATGCTAAGCAGAGCCCATACTTCCAGGGCAGAGCTAGGTGGGGACTTAGAGAAGAAACAGTGGTAGGAAAAACAACAGCGCAGTATTAAATTCTATGGTTGGGAATAAAACCAATAAAACAGAAAAATGACCTGACTTATCCACCCTTAGGAAGCTTAGCTATGTGCGAGTTCAGCAACAGCCAAAATGGTTAATAATCCTAATAAAAACTCATAGTATACAAAATATTCCCACAAACACATTCTTGCACGATCCTCCTGGTCAGTATATAAAGCTGGTAAAGAAGATATTGTTAGCTCCATTTTACCTTTGGGGAAACTGAGGCTCAGGGAAGCTATGTGTCTTGTCCAAGGACACAGAGCTGATGAGAGGACAGTCAGAACTAGAACCCAGGCTCTGACTCAGTAGAAGCACTTGCCAAGCTTCTAAACTGCCACCCCACCCTCCTCAACACCCCTCTTCACCAGTACCCAGGTTGCCTCCCAGACCAGTGAAATCAGAATCTCTGAGGGAAAACTCAGGCCTCAGAATTCTTAAGTTCCCCTTTGGCAAAATACAACAAAGATTGAGGACCACAGTCCTGGTGTGTGTGTGATGATGATGACAGAGTAATGGGAAACAATTCAAAAGCCATGGGGCAGTATGTAAATTGATGTGGAGAACATTTATTTACTAAGTTAAGATATATCTATAAGAGTTGAGGTTTTTAAGAAACTTCACGGAATTCTTTGGGAACCAAAGGGAAGCCTTGTAAATAAGGTAATCAAGTTATCAAGTTAGATAACTTTAAAAAGGAAAACCTCCATGGTTGTGGCTCATAATTGACTCAAAAGCCAATATGTAAAAACCCAATTTAAAAGGTGGGCAAAAGATTACAGATATTTTCTCCAAAGAAAATATACAAATGGCCAATAGGGACATGAAAATAAGTTCAACATAGCTAATCACTACAGGAATGCAAATTAAAAACCATAAGGAGATAACTCTTCACACACATTAAGGTGACTATTAGCTAAATAAAAAAACAGTGTTGGAGATGAGGTAGAGAAATTATAACCCTTGCACATTCCTAGTGGCACTGTTAAGTGGTATAAGCTTGGTGGAAGACAGTACAGTAGCTCCTCAGAAAATTAAATATGGAATTGTCATATGATCTAGCAGTTCCATATCTGGGTAAACACACAGAAGAGTGAAAGCAGAAACTTGAATATTTATATATATACACATATATACACACACACTATATTCACAGTAAATATATATGTATACTATATTCACAGCAGCATTTATCACAATCGCCAAAATGTATGAATGACCCAATATCAATGGATAAATGGTCAAGCAAAAACGTCATAGACACAAACAAAGGAATTTTATTCAGTCTTTAAAAGGAATGAAATTCTGACAGTTGTGATAGCATGGATGAGCCCTGGAAAAAATTATACCTAATTCAATAAGCCAGACACAAAAGGGCAAATATTGTATGATTCCACTTATATGAGGAACCTATAATTCATACCTAGAAAAAGCAGACGCAAAGCTACCAGGTTGGTGGGCAAGGGGATTGAGAAGTTTCAGAGTTTGGGTTGTTGAAAAAGTTCTGGAGATGGACAGTGGTAATGGTTGCACTACAGTGTGGGCAGACTTAAAGCCCCTGAGCTGTACATTAAAGATGGTTAAATTGGTAATTTTAGGATGGATAGATGGATGGATGGATGGATGGATGGATGGATGGATGGATGGATGGATGGATGGATGGATGGATGATAGAGATAGCCACAATAAAAAAATAATCCAAGGTATTGGCAGAAATGTGGTTTTTTCTCAATGCTCCTGGAAGTGTTTTCTCCTTGTCTTTTCTAGCATCTAGAAGTTGCCTGCATTCCTTGGCTCATGGCCCCCTTCCTCCATCTTCAAATCTCATAATAACAAGTCAAGGTCTTCTCATATCACGCCATACCCATTGGAGTCCAGTCATATTTCCTTCTCACTCTCTTCTGCCTCCCTCTTCCACTTTTAAGAACACTTGTGATTACAGTGGGCCCACAAAATAATCCAGGATAATCTCCCTCATTTATGGTCAGCTAATGTTCAACTTTAATTCTGTCTACTTCTTTAATTTCCCTTTGTGATAACCTGGTATAATCCCAGGTTCTTGGGTTTAGAACATGAACACCTTTGCAGGGGTGTGGGAGAGGGCAATTATTCTACCTACCACTGTATTCTACCTACCACAGCTTTGTACCATGAAATAATATATGTAAGCAGGATGTAGGGTGAAGGAAAAAGAAGAATTAACTGATTGACCTTGGACTTGGGGAAAATCACAGACACTTGGTGAATCACAACAGAGAAGCTATTCCAGGTCAAATGTGCCAAGTGCAAGGTATTTAAATCTGATTTCTTCCTGGACTTAAACTTTGAAAATAAGAATCAAGAGGAGAAGTTATGGGAGAAAGAGTAAGTAGTCACTTTATCAACACACACACACCATCCATTGGTTTATGTCGATGAACAAGACTGTGTTTCACCAAAATGGGGTCTGACACCTGTCTCAGGAAGTTGGTGTGACAGATGAGCAGGTTTAGTGGGAAAGGACAGAAGCCTGAGTGGCCTCTGATCCCTTCCTATCAAAATGGTCCCTGAGGTTTTAGCAAGTCAATGCTTATCACCTGTGTGACTCCATAGCATGAAAGAAAGATGCCCTTTCTTGCTGAAGGCTGATGCCATCCACCCCCCAGCACTTGTGCCTTTCAAATTTGCTTGCAACACCAGCCTAGTGTTCACAGTGCCAGGGGCCTGTGCCCTAGAATAGTACTCCCTGGCACTAGCTTTATTCCTTTTAACAAACTGGAAATATGTGTCTGTGTGTCTCCCCTCCCCACCATCCAGGGTCTGTAGGTTTTCAAGAGGCACTGGTTGAGTAGAATCAAGAAAAGCCAAGTATCAAGCGAGAGTTGATGGGTCTCTAAGCCCCAGAGTTGGGGAGGGCAAGTGCAGCTGTGTCCAGGCTGGTGATGATCCACTCTCGCAGGGAAAGCAGGAAACCCGGACGTGGTAGGCAAGTTGGCAGGTCCCTCCACTGGCCGGGTCTGAGGCTGCCAAGGACCAAGAGCCTGGCAATACCACACTGGACCTGAATGTACTGCTGAGAAGATGAGCTTCCTGGTGCCTCTTTCCAGCCCCCAACTCAAGGTTCAAATTTGGATACAATCAGCTTAGATGTCCAGGTCAAGACAGGAGAGAGGGAACCCCCAGAGGTTGTCTAGGGGAGAGGATCACCGCACTGGGGAGTCCCGCCTCCCTCCTGCCACCCTGCCTCACCCACGGGCACCAGGCCAGCCATCTGCCCGCCAGGCATGGAAGGGCTTCTGTCTTCAAGAGTCTGGCCTTTTTATGGTCTGACCTTCAAGTGGCTTTTTATAGAGAGCTCAAGTGGTGGGCGCGGCAAAACAAATGAATACCAATGAGAAAGGCATCTGCCATGCCAGGGAAATGAAGTTTATTAGGAGGTTCCAAGGGAGGGCCATTGGCACTTGGGAGAGTTCTCTGGGCAAGCAAAGAAGGGACAGCCCCAAGGAAGGAAGTGGGGTACAGAGGCTGAGCAAGTTGCTTGGCTGCCGTCCTGGGGCAACTCCAGCATGCAAACTGCTTCCGGACTCTTTTCGTGGGATGGACCAGATCCAGCTGGACACTCTGGTGTGCTGGGCCTGTCTGTGCTCCTCTGGCAGTGCCTGGGCTCTATCGCACAAAGGAGCTGCAGGGCCCACAGCGGGACCGGGGGGCACAGGGTGTGCAGGGAGCAGGGGGAGCGCAGGGGGTGCAGGAATTGGGGACGCAGGACCCGATGGACTTGCTGCAGGCATTGGTTGTGGCGCAGGGGTTGCAGGGCAGCCTGGAGAAAAGAATGGTGAGAAAGGTGTATGGAGGAGGCTTGTAGATGTGCTGAGACAGACAAACTCAGAGCTTGGACTCCCAACACTGTCATTCCCAGCTGGTGACCTTGGGCAAGTCACCTAACTTCTGAGTCCCGGTTTCTTTCCCTACAGAACAGGGAAAAGACTCATCCAACCAGCCTGGTGGTAACTGGAAGGGCAGATGAGGCTGTGGATGAAATGTACCCTCTTCACAACTAAGCATTACAACATGGTAGACCAGGCTTCATCTCCTGTCAGTGTTATCACAGAGGAATGCTAAGAACTGTCTGTGCATTGTCAGTTCATACATCAAACAAGTCTCGCCATTTTTCATTTTTAATGATGCCCTCATTATATTCTCTGAGTTGTTTGAGCATGTCCGGAGTGAAGGCATAATTTCCTTTGCCTGGAACCCAAAGGAAATGTAAGCTACGTGTGCCTGGCTTTAGCTAATGCCTCCGGACAGGTACTCACTTGCAGTCCTCGCTCTCCAGCAGGCCGCGGTACGTGTTGATCTCGCACTCCAGCCGGGCACGCACGTCCAGCAGCACCTGGTACTCCTGGTTCTGCCTCTCAAGGTCACTCCTGATCTCAGCCAGCTGGGACTCCACGTTGGTGATCATGCACTGCACCTGGGACAGCTGGGAGCTGTAGCGGGCCTCTGTCTCCGTCAGGGTGTTCTCCAGGGAGTCCCTCTGTGTGGGGAAATAGAGAAAATTTCAGAGCGCTCCTGAAGGGTCTTCTCCCAGAGGTGTCCCAAGACGCCACAGCTGCTAGCCTTAGGAGACACAGGGCAGCCCGGAGGGCATCCCCCGTCTCCCATCCCCGACTCCCCACTTGCTGGCAGGGGCTGGCAACACCCACCAGGTTGTGCTGGGCCTGCAGCTCGATCTCCAGGGCGTTGACCGTGCGTCTCAGCTCGATGATCTCCGCCTGGCACGTCTGCAGCTGCTCGGAGCTCGACACCACCTGCTTGTTCAGCTCCTCGGTCTGCAAAGGCAAAGGGCACACCCGGGTCAGACCCCGCCTGCAGGGCCCCCGGGGCCTGGGGTCCCTCCTGTCCGGGGCTGAGGCGCACCTGGGTGGTGAACCACTCCTCCAC
>JAGFMF010011782.1:1255721-1276843 GCA_019455555.1 Galemys pyrenaicus | reverse complement strand
GGGCCTCCAGGTCAGCCTTGCACAGGGTCAGCTCGTCCAGGATCCTGCGCAGGCCGTTCATGTCCGACTCCACCAGCTGGCGCAGGCCCAGCTCCGTCTCGTACCTGCCAAGAACAGGGTCAGGCAGCAGCTGACAGACCGTGAAGACTCACAGAAATGAGCTTTGATTCCCCATTCGCTTGGTCTTCCCGCTGTCTGGAGAGTAGGCTGTAGACCCAACGGTGAGTCAAAAAAAAAAATACTAAACATTGACTTGAGGTCTCATCTTTTGAGGTTCTTTTGCTGTCCCATTTCCCACCCTCGATTCTCTGCCAAATCCTGCAGAAGCAATGGATTGAACGGTGGTTCACTAAAGCCACAGAAATCCCTTTTGTTTACCTAGAAATTAAATAAAAGGAGCCGGCACTAGTGTCAATTCTGAACAACTTACTTGGTCCTGAAGTCGTCCGCAGCCAGCTTGGCGTTGTCAATCTGCACCACCAGCCTGGCATTCTCAGACTTGCTGCACAGGATCTGGGAGTGACACACAGCTTAGTGTAAAGACTGGAAATACATTTTGACTTAAAAGCTATTTTGAATGTTAAAAGGGGAAGCGAGAATCATGACGTGTAGAAGCAAGGAGCACAATTCTCCAAACTGAGATCTTCTCTCCAGATGATGGCAAGACCCTCACCTTCTGCTGGAGCTCCTCGATGGTGCGGAAGTACGACTGGTAGTTGGGGCACACGTAGGGCACCTGCTGCTGGCAGTACTCCTGGATGCGGCCCTCCAGCTCCGCGTTCTCCCGCTCCAGCTGGCGCACCTTCTCCAGGTAGCTGGCCAGACGGTCGTTCAGGAACTGCATGGTCTCCTTCTCGTTGCCATTGAAGGAGCCCTCGCAGAGCCAGCCGCAGCTGCCCACGTTGGCGGGGATGTTGCAGGCCCCGGGCAGGGTGCAGCTGTGGCAGCTGGGGGCCACGCAGGGCCGGGAGGCGCAGCTGGAGCGGCAGCTCAGGTTGGGCAGGCAGCAGGTGTAAGGCATGGTGCCGGGAGGGAGCAGAGAGCCTGGCTGAAGGTTGGATTCCAAGTTCTCCAAGACACAGAGCTGTGGGCCTCCTCCTCTGGGGAGCATTTATACCCCCTCCAAAGAGGGTGTGGGCATAGTCGGCAATGTCTTTTTTCTTTTTACTTCTTCCCTGGTGTTCACTGCCCTTCCCTCAGTCTGTTATTTGCTTTCCTCAGAAGAGTCCCTTGTCCCATAAAATTCTTTACTTGGGCTTCTTGCTAAGTCAGGACTCCTTTGCAAGCTGTATATCCATGAAATCAGAGTTTTGTGGTGTGTCTTCAAAGAAGCCACACAGTCTAGCCCAAATATCTGCCCTTGTTAACTGGGAGTTGGTCCCCATCCAATCACACACTTTTGTGCCACGTGATCCCTAAACCCATAACCAGGCCCTTGTCCTGGCCACCAGGTGTTTCTAGGGAGGGACTGGGCTTGAGTCAAGGAAGAAGTTGGTTAAGGGGCAGCAGTGGGCCCCCTCCATCTGCTCTGAGAGCAGGATCTTCTGATGATTTAGGGGAATTGGAGTCCCTGGGGAAGGACTGGCTTGGACCCTAGCTGAACAGTTATTTGTATAAATCCTCACTCATTTATCACCTAAAAGTAAGAGGAATTTGGGCCTCCCTGGTGGTGCAGTGGGTTAAGCAATGCACTAGGAAGCAAACTGCAGCCACTGCAGCATGAGTTCGATCCCTGCAGCCAGCCAGGGAGGGGACCCACATGGCGCAGCAGACCTCTCCTGCCTCGCCCGCTGCTCCCCCCAGCAGTATGTTTCAGTCCATCTGCCTGTTCTGCTCCCCACTCTGTCTCCGGTGAATCTTCTCACTACCCCCGCACCTCTGGCCTGTACCCCAGCTCTTGTATGCATAAATAAATATTTTTTTAAAAAAGTATAGAAGAATTTAAACATAGTTTGAGGACAGGAAAGTTTCTAGAAGTGATGACTGTGACACTGAGGGCTGAAAGCAATACAAGCTGAGACATCCCACCTGAACTTTAGCTCCCGAGGCACAGTATCTGGAGGCAGGCATGAGAGAAAGGAATGAGGCTGTCTGACCATTCCCCAAGGGCGTCCACAGCATTAGGACAGAGTGACCATCAGGAGGCAGCCCAGAGGGGTCCCCCAAACACGAAAGCTTTGCAGTCGCTCTTAAAGCATCCTAAGAATTGGTCTCGCCTCCTATAATATGCTCATGTTGTCTTTAACGTAGAAAATCGTTTCCAAATATCTGATTAAACTTTCTATTTTTTGCAAAGTGAAACTGACACACCAGGCAGATGCACCATATCATGTCCTGGACTTCCCATCCCCACCTGGGCTGTGTGCAGCCTGGTTTAAGGACCACAGGAGAAAAGGTAGCAGGGAGGGCTCTGCAGTCATGTGATTGAGTCCAAGGACCTGGGCACTGAGAAAGAGGACACGGAGACACAGAATGTGCGGGGGCTTTGTGAGACAAGCCTGGAGTCAGTTGGGGTTGGTTTGGGAGGTGAAGGAAGGCACCAAAGTTCTGAGGAAGGGGTGACCAAAGTTCTGAATATATAAAAGTTGCATGATTATAGGAACGATCAGGCATCGCCCACATCTCGGGCAGCAGCACCCCAACCTCGGCTGTGGCTCTGGCTGCCAGCCAGAGTTCCCGTTTTATTAACAACTTATTGGAGTCCCTCTCCCCATCGGGCTTTCATGACGGTATTCATGGGACACTCTTCTTGAGTCTCAGATAAATGGTCCTTCATCTTCCCTCTCCAAGGTCATTATTGCCGCTATTATAATGCCATTCAGATGAAAAGTCCCAGCACGCTACAAAGAAGCCCTGGTCATACAATAAAATCAAAATTTCTTTGTTTTCCTCCAAAGCAATTAAGGAGGGAGAACAAGGTGGGCCCTGAAGGCGGCATCCCCGAGACTCCGCAGAGGCAGGACACAAGGCTGGGCAGCGGCTGTCAGAGAGAGCTCTTTTCCCACTTCACCTGCGCGCAGAACAAGTGGGAAGACCTGTGGATCTGACTGATGAGCATCGGCTCACAGGAAGCAGCACAGGCCTCTGTTCCCCACTCCGGTCCGCCCTCTCCAAAACACTGCTTTCCAGCAAGGAGTTGCTTTCTCATCCTGCCTTCCTCCCCACCCAGGGAGCTTTTGCCAGGAGCACAGGCTCCATGCCAGGCACATTCTCCATCCTCTGCAACTGGCCAGTGTAGCATCGTGCAGGCTTTAGTCAAAGAAGAACGGCTAGATTCTACGCATGAGATTTGCGCATCAGCTCACCTAACAAGCAAGACTACAATTTGCAGGTGATGCAGAGTGATCGGAGAAATGGAAAGCGATGGAGACAAAGAGATAAGAACTTAAAGAGGCAAAGAAGAAACCTGGAAGGAATCCCCAGCACCACACAGAGCCACCTGATGAGATGAAGCCAAAGGAGGGGGCTGGAGGATGCATAGCTGAGAAGGAGCCCAGGAGACCTGAACTGATGGACAGAGCGTGGGCTGCAGGATGAAAATGCAAATGACTCAGAAAAGATCCACCGACAGGGGCCGTGTCTTCCGAGACCTCTGAAAGACATGGCAGTGTTCCAGCGTGTCCTGCCAACATCACCTCCATGATCCATTCTGACGCTTATCTGCAGCTGAGACATGTACATCTGGCTGTACCCGGGCAGCCTAGGTCAAAGGGGGCAGCACTCCCTGTTCCTGAACAGGGAAGGCACATGCAGAGGAGAAAGCACACCAGGAGCACGGGCTCCAGGTAACCGCCCACCGGCACCCGTGCAGGAGATGCTGGAAGAACAGGTTACCCCGTCACCTGCTGGTTGCTTCTGGACATTCCTTTTGGCCCAGATGGCTGCCCTGCCGGCACAGGAATTCGGGATGGAAACAGCAGACAGACTGGACGGTGAGTAAGCAATGTTTCTGTGCCTTATCAATCTAGCTTCTTTCTGGCAGCGTTCGCAAAGCATCAAGAGACCTGAATGGGTCTGCTTCTTGATTCGGTGGGGAAAATGGGTGTAAAGTCTCCAGGACCTCACACAGGTTTGGAGCAGACCACACGTATCTTGGTTTCCTAATTGAAATTTTACAACTTTTCATTATTCAGAGAGAAACTGAGCAGTCAGGGCCTATCAAGTCCATTTCGTTATTTAGCTCAATATTATTTAACACATTTATGGAGCCATTGTACTCTGGGCGTGAGACTAAACTGAAACAGAAAGCGAATGTTGGTCCCCAAAACATATGAGAAATAACAAGGTGAGGAGCTGAAATATTTTACAGGTGCAAGATGGGTACTTTTTTAAATAAAAATTTTTTTTTATTTACAGGAGATAATTATTTAAAGAAATATTACTGCATTTAAAAGCTTATGTAAAGACTTAATTTTTACTCATGCAGTAGTAAACTTGACATAAAGCATAATAAAAAAAAGTGAAGATCCAGAATGCCTAAGTATGGCACAGTATGAGCATTAAGCCACTAGTTGGTGTGCAATGGCTTTTGTAGTGGCATGATGCAGTTTGCTTTTTATGTAACTGGAAAATGCATGTGTGGCACCGAGGGCAGTGGTCATTCACTGAACATCTGCCAAGCCCTAGGCGTGGTCCCTGCGCTGGCCGCAGTGGGGGTGAGGGCATGGGAGGAGTGCAGGTGGCGAGGTGATATGCCCCTACACTCCATGGGCCCGCAAATCTGCTGAGCACAGAGAATCCCACAACTGAATCTAATGCAAGGTGATATAATTGGGCCCCTCACCCCAAAACAGTTTCTTCCTTCCCCCCCACCCTTTCTTCTCATACCTATTCCTGTCTCAAACTCCAGTCGGACTAGTTCATGAACCTAACCCAGGAGATGAGGAATGTGGCCCTTACAGAGTATTTACCTGTATCCCCAAGGAGCTGTATTAATGACTCCACTGTCGGAGTGACTCAGAGGTAGGACTGAAACAACCGGTCTCATTAGAATCCTAATCCCTTTAAGAATCTTTTCTCCATCCAGGCCTGGCAATTAGTTATTTTGGTATTTGGTTCTTGTTGCTTTGGAGACCCCAGGGTGGTGGCAGGGAATGCCCAGGCTCAGCCCCTGTGGCAGCGCTGCAGGGCCCGTGGCATGGAGGAGTGTCACAGCAGGTGAAGAAGGTTGCAGGGAAGCGTGTGGGACAGAAGAAAGCAAGAGGCATTGCTGAGCCGAGCAAGTAGAAGAGGAAATAGACAAGAAACGAGGGTCTAGACTCGTTGAAGGACACGGAGGTGCTAAGTACCTGTTGGCAGCAGATGCCATCCTGCTACCCTTGAGATCAGAGGTATCTACAGGGGCTGGGGTGGGGGAGGTACTTTTACTGGTAGAAAATCTTAGACTAAGGCACAGATATAGGAAGTTTGAGATCAAGGAGGAAAAAGAAGGAAAGTAAACAATGGAGATTTGGGTACAAAAACCAGGGTAAATGGGGACCTTCAGCTGAGAGAAGCCCAAGCTGAATCTGAAATATGTTTGGTGAAGACATGGAGCATGGGAGGGAGCACCAGAAGGTTCTCCTTGGGGAGAGCCTCAGGCCCTGGCATGCCTCTGCCACTCCCCCAGTGTTTGAGAGTGGGTCTGAACATGAAGTTTCATTCAGACCCACCCCCAGCAACATCCTTAGCAGGTGGGTGCTGGGAAAAAGGCGCTGGGCCAGGACTGAGAAGATATAGGCTTGCGTGAGACCCTGAGGGGACACCATTCACCTCTAACCCTGGGCTTCTCCCTGCAAACAGGGTTGTGAAGCCCCTCCTGCCTCTCAGGAGCTAGAGGACATGCTAATATTGGGTAACAATATTATTGGTAAAACAATGAATGTAGATAAAGGGTTCTGACTAGTTCTCATTTCCTCTTCTTAACAAAGTGGTTCTTATAATGGTGTGTGGTGAGGGGATTGATCTTCTTTGTTAATTTCCCCATCATTAAAATTTCTAGGATCCTAAAACTTCAAGTACTAGAGAACTTTCATTCCTTGCACCACCTTTTATGCCATAAATTCTCAGGAGTGGCTCCTGTAGCATAAACACTCATTTTCAAAGAAAAGAATCAAAACATTGGGGAATTCTCGTTCTGTCAGTCTGTTAGCACAGTCTGTGACTTGACCTCTGTAAGGCACAGAGCAGTTAAGAGCACAGTTGCAGTAAACAAAGTGCTTCTAGCTTGGTAGCTGTGTGACACTGAGCATGTTGCTTAACCTCTCTGAGCCTTAGTTTGTCCATCTGCAAAACAGTGATAATTACAGCACTGACTTTGTGGGTTGTGGTCGGATTAAATGACTTTATGCATATAAGCTTATCTAGAACTTAGATCATTGCCTAGCTCATAGTAGGAATTCCATGAATGTGAGCTTCAGCAGCGATGATGATGATGAAGAAATGTGATGACAGTGATGATGATGGTGGTGATGAAAAGGATGATGGCGGTGATGATGGTAAAAGCGGTGTTTGGTTTCCGGGGAAGCTCTTCACACCTCCCCAAGCATAATAATCACCTCTACCCAGCATTTCTTCCCAGGAACCCTAACCATTTCACACACACACACACACACACACATATACACACTCACACACACACAGTGTCTCATCAAAGTTAATCTTTAATTATAAATGACAGTCAGGGCATTGGATGTGAACTTAAGAAACACAGGTCAATTACCCCAGGGCCCATTGACTCATTTCATATCACCAGAAGAATTCTCAGTCCCTGAGTGACTCACCTCCTCTCTCTCTCCTTAAATGGGAAGAACTGTGCTTGCCTACTCTGTCGTGGTGCAAGAATAAGTGGCTTACTTTGTTAGACAGCTTTGAACTTGTTGGATGAAAGGAGCTATTTAAGTACAAAGGAGGCGGTGAAGGTGTTTGGGCTAGGTGCTAAATTAAGACTAATCAAGATTGTTGTTTTTTATTGGGATCCGCCTCTTAGGCAAGTGCCTTGAGGATGTGTTGTCTGTGCCCACACCCCCCCACCCCCCCACCCCCCTACCCCGTGCTTGGGGGAATGAGGGGGGGGGCACAATGGAGGTGAGGGAAAGGCAGGATGTGACAGTGTCTGACCCCTCCAGAACCTCCGTAGTGGGCATCCTGATGCCCCCTAGCAAATCTGTCCTTTCCACACAGACAATGGCCGACAAGTAGGGGCTGGGCTACAGAGCAGTTGAGGCATATCAGCCAAGTACCGGCTTAAGTTCTCGCCACCTCTGGGGCGTAGAACTGTGCTCACTCCTGCATCAGACTGGACTCAAGAACCATCAGCTGGACCCTGTAAATTTCTCCTCAAGTTCCTCTGCTACAGAGATGCTAGGGACAAGGAGGGTGTATTGGCTCCACTTGAACACTGTGGTCTCACTGATGAATAAGACCTAGAAAGCAGGGAGTCATAGAATAATTGAAGGTGTAGAAGACCCTCTACCCCTATCTCGTCCAGCACCATCAGATGCCTGAGTAAACTTCACACCCACCAGCTGACTGTAAAGGCCTCCAGTGACAGGCACTCACTGCTTCCCATTACTGCTCAACTCTGACATGGCTTCTGCAGACTGTGCTGGGCCATGGCTGCCTAAATAAGGAACTTCTGGTCCTTGTGTCTATTGTTTGCCAGCTCCAAGCTGGGAAGCTGCTGGAGAGATTTGCAGTGGAGACTGTGGGGAGCTCGGGCAGGTCGATTTGGTTTGCTACACTGATAATCTGACAGCTCGACAATTAGCAGAGGCAATTAGCAAATGGCTGAGGAAGCACTCGCCTGTGGGATCTAGCAGAAGGCCAACCCCCTCTACAGAGGATCGGGCCAATCACAGGCTCACTCCCAAAGTAAATTCTTCAAAACAGTGATTCTCAAGCTTGAGGGTATATAGAATTATCCAGAAGGCTCCACCAACCAGAATGCTATTCAGAAAGTCTGGGGCAAGGCCCCAAAATCTGCATATCCAGCCAGTTCCCATGTAACACCATTGCTGCCACATTTAGAAGCACATTTAGAACAACTTCTGATGGTTAATGTTTTTCCCTTTCAAAGCTTCCCAAGCCTGGGCTTCAGATCTAGTTCAAAGAGACTGGGGTTCAAATGTTGACTCAATCACCAGCTGAGACCAGTAAGAGCCGCCCCCTCGTGGCAGGGTTTTATGGGACCCAGAGTCACCGCATCTACAGAGCCCCAGCACAGGGCCCTGTCCACGTGGGGCAAATGGTCACAAAAGTTTACTAAGTAGAATTTTCTAGGGGGGTCTGGAGGAACCCCTGACCTGAGCTTTTAATTTGCATCAAGGCAGAGGTCTTCCCCGAGATAAAAGGGGATTTTATTTCACGTCTGTATTTTCAGAGCTCTGCGGCTCTGGCTCTACAATAAGCCAGGTCGAGTCAAGAACCGCAGCTGCGGTTCTTGCTGTAGTTGCATTTCCAGTGCAGGCCTCACTGGCCTGGCCTTGCCATCTCCCAGAGCCACAACTGCTGCTCCTACGGGCAAAGCTGCCAGCCACACTCTCGTATGAAAGGAGATGCTGAGACCAGCAGGAACAGCGCTTATGCTGCAGGTGTGGTTTATTAACAAAATAAAAACAAGGTCACCTGCCACATCTTAGAGAGACCAGGAGGCAAAAGATTAGAAAATGGAGCATCCACGACACCCTGAAGAGGAGAAGCACAAATCCAGGGGGGCTCAGCCTCTGGACTGGAAAGCCACCACAGAGCAGGGCTGCCTGTCTTCAGTCTCCCGCTGGGCTGGCTGAGGAAGAAAGGCCAGTGTGTTGGACCCGGGGAGGGGAGCCCCTGGGTCGCAGGTGTTTCCCCTCAGCATCGGGAGGATGAACAGGGCCCACAGGAGGCCCGAGGTGTCCTGGAATGGGCGGAAGAGCAGGGAACACAGGCTGCAGGGGCTGGGTAGGGGGTGCTGGAGGCTGGAGTCACACACGGGTTGCAGGGGAGCCTGCCGAGAGGAAAGGAGGTTTGCAACATTGGCATAAGAAGTGCATGAAAAACAAAAGCGCTCAGACACACGAGTAAAAGGAGATTTTAGACCTTAGAGGTCATGCAAGTCCTAAAATTTGGCAGCGACTTGGCTGGAGCGCACCATGGGAGTGGGACAGAGCCCTTACCCCTCTGCTGCCCACGTCGCCTCCCACATGGAGAGGAGCACGGCTGGAGAAAGGCTGGGGAGTGAGAACAGGGCAGTCACCGCTGCTCTCTTAATTTCAGCAGTCCTTGCTCTTGTTCCTTACTGCCCGAAGGGGTGTGCAGGGCATCTTAGCTTCTTCACAACACTGAGAACAATGAGAGAATAGAATCTCGCCCTTGGCAAGATTATGAAATGCTGAGGATGAAGGATTCCCGCTACTGGATTACTTCTTCCAGGGAGAATTTAGCAAGACCTAACTGCACGGCGCTCCCTGAGTGAACAGCACCTCAGAGCATCACATGTCCAGCAGAATGGCTGGCAATGAAGCATCCTTGCTTGCTGGCCTCTGTGCCCGGCCACTCGCCAGGCTAATGGTTGACAAGGTGTGTCCCCCAAAATGGGGTCTGCAATGCCACCCCTCTTTTGGGGCCATTTCTAAAGGTCAATGACAAGGACACAAATTCAGGGCACATACTTGCCGTCCTCGCTCTCCAGAAGGCCCCGGTACGTGTTGATCTCGCACTCGAGCCGGGCCTTGACGTCCAGCAGCACCTGGTACTCCTGGTTCTGCCGCTCCAGGTCACTCCTGATCTCGGCCAGCTGCTCCTCCACGGTGCTGATCAGGCTCTGCATCTGGGCTAGCTCCGTGCCGAAGCGGTCCTCGGCCTCACACAGCGAGTTCTGCAGGCAGTCTTTCTGGAATATCAACGAAAGGGGGAAGGAAATTAAAGCACGTGAACCCCTCCACCACTTCAGTAAGAACATGACACCCCACGACATTGCCACCCCAGAGAACACCGCAGCTCCCGTTAGTGATGCTACCTGAAGGAACTAACAACATGCTGCAGCCCTTCAGTGCGGGCCTGGATGTGTGGCAGGCTCCCCCAGCGGTTAGCGGTCGTTTCCTCAGCATCCATGTGTGTGAGCCCACCCTCGCACAGGCAGGTTAAGCTGTGCTCTGCATGTAAATGAGGCGTGTGCTGGGCCTGGGCGCACTGCTAGGAGCGGGAGCCGCGCTGAGGCGCCACGCACAGAGGACTCACATGTGTGTGCTGAGCCTGAAGCTCCACCTCCAGGGTGCTCACGGTGCGTCTCAGCTCCAGGATCTCTGACTGGCAGCACTGCAGCTCCTCCGAGCAGGACGTGGCCTGCAGGCTGATGCCTTCAGACTGAAGCACAGGGGCACACACAGGCACGGTCACCCCAGCCCCACGGAAGCCAGGCCCCCACCTGCTGCCCACAGGGGGGCGCCGCCTCACCTGCGCCTGGAACCACTGCTCCACGTCCCGGCGGTTGGTCTCCACCATGGTCTCGTACTGGCACCGCATCTCCTCCAGCACCCTGACCAGGTCAACGCTGGGCTCGGTGTCCAGCTCAATCCGCAGCTTGTCCCCCAGCTGGCACCTCAGAGTGTGGACCTCCTGTGGGCACAGAAGGAGAACATCCCGGTCTTGGGCCCTGCTGTGCTCCACCCAAAGCCTCGCCCCCCACTTCGCATCCTCCCAGGGTTCCCATCCCCTTCGAGGATGAGGCCCCACCTGCACCAGCCCACAGCTTCTGAGGCTGTGGCTGAAGAGCAGGCTCCCCCTGAAAGCCAGAGGTCCCATCATGCCTGACGGTGTGGCCAGGAGACCAAGCCCTGGTGCTTCCAACCTGAGCAGGAGGAAGAGCCTCATTTCTTCCCCCAAATGAGCCTCAGTTCACCCCCAGAAAGTCACCCCATGTCACACAAAGGGCCCCATACCTGCTCGTGGTTCTTCTTGAGGCACAGCAGCTCTTCTTTCAGGGACTCCAGCTGGGCCTCCAGGTCGCACTTAGCCAGCGTGAGGTCATCCAGCGCCCTGCGCAGGCCGCACACGTCAGCCTCCACCAGCTGGTGCAGCGAGTGCTCGGTCTCGTACCTTTACCGGGGAGGTCGGGTCAGGGAGCAGAGGGGCCAGGACACAGCATCACTCCACTGTGTTGCTGTTTCCTCTGCTGTGTGCTCAGAGCGCAGAGAGCAACAGGGCCCCCACTCATGCAGCGCTAAGAACCTAGACAAGCCAGGCAGAGTGACCGATACTGAGACTGAGGAAACCGGGATGGACATAGCCAGTGCCTGCCCTTGTGGGTTAATGGCCAAAAGAGAGATGACAGAGTAACCAGGCGGAAGTGTGGCCACTGCAGAGCCTCATCTATTTCCCTCTTGATGGATGCTGGGTTCTGCTTAGAATCCCAGTTGCCAGAATAAGAGAAAGGAACTGGCTTTATTCAACATTAGATGGGTAATGCTCCACAGAAGGTAAATTGTAAGCCCCCCACCCCCCGGCTCCTAGGTCAGACCTTCTCAGGGGCACAAGCCCTTAACCCTCACATGTTCCACTGTACGGTGTAGAGCATGAGTCCACGGGGAATCATTAGCGCTCACAAGTTGCTGATTTGCAGCACGGAAGCATATCCCTACTGAGTTGACAGTTTGCTAGGAAATGTGGGACCGAGTTGCAGTTCTTGCACTCTGCTGCCACACGACTTCTGGCGGGGGACTTCACCACTCTGCCTTCGGTGTCACAAAGGGAGCGCCACCACTGCCAGGCCTCACCAGGTGCTCACAATATGAGTCTAAATCATGCAGTCAACTATGAAAGCTCAATGCCTGTAGGGTGGGGTAGAGGGTGGCTTTTCAAGATCTTGCCTTTCATGCCCCCTCTCTTCTCTGCCTGTAACTACTGTTCTGAGATCTTGGCCAGTGACACCTCTGATGCCAGGTGCATCCCAAGAGAGAAGCCAGGGTAGGCATCTGGCAGCTACTCCTGCCTGTCCTGTCCTAGCCCGACTCACTTGGTCCTGAAGTCATCTGCAGCGAGCTTGGCATTGTCTATTTGCACGACCAGCCTGTTGTTCTCAGCTTTGACGCACAGGATCTGGTGGAATAAAGTAGGCTCAGTGACTCCCTGTCCCCGGAGCCATCCAAGTCCCACTGGCTGCCGTTCAATCTACAGCACCGCCTTGGACCATACAAACTCCCAAACATGTGGGTGCTGTGGATGTGGAGCCGGAGTGTGGGTGTGCAAGAACCAGGAGACAAAGTGATACCAACTGAACATAGATAAAGACTCCACTTTATTTTGCCAGCTGCAGTGTTTAACCTGGTACAAACAAGAACTGGAATCTGGGCCACAGAACAGGGAGCTGGGAATGAAAGTTTTAAATTAGGTGGGATCCCTTCTTAATAAGAAGCACCTTGGGCCAGTTGGTCAACCTCCCCAAAGTTCTTCTTGGAGCTGAGAAGATATCTGTTGCTCCGTTTTGTTGTTATCTTCCTGTCTTCAAAACTCAGGCGCAGATTCTTTTTATATTATTATTATTATTATTATTATGAAAGCACCGTTGGTTTATAGAGCTGATAGTATTTTTTGAGGGTGGGCTCTCCCCCCAAGGGCCAGTCACCATAGTGCACCCCCCACCAAAGCACCCGTAGCCCGTTGTGCCGTCTCACCGCTCTCCCGCCCCTCTTCCCTCCCCTCCCACTCTGGTCATCTTTCAAGCGTTAGTTTTCAAGTTTGACTTTATCTGATCCTCTGTTTGTTTTCTCTCTATGCCGCATGAACGTGATGCCAGTGCTTGTCTTTCTCCTTCTGACTTGTTTAGCATAATGCCTTCCGGCTCCATCCACAGTGCCACAAACGACTCGAGCTTATCTTCTTTTGAGGAGCTGGAGACTCTTAAGCAGGCCTGCTCTGATAACGAGGGCAGCAGAGAGGGAGGGCCAGTCTTCTCCGCGCAGGTGCGCTGACTCGCCCAGGACTTCCGAGCGAGCCCACTGACTCCCTGTACTGCTCCGGCATTTAGATTGCACTGTTTTTGCAGCTACAATTTAGAAATTAGAAGTGCTAGAACTAAGTAAAATATAAACTAACTCAGAGCCTGAGACAGATCCTCTGCCTCGTCTTTGCGTATTCCCATTGACCTCCACTTATAAGATTATCTTCCCACGATCAATAGAAATAGCTCTCGGGCCTCTCTGGTGGCACAGCTGGTTGAGCGCCACACTGTGAAGCATCAGACGGCACTGCAGCATGAGTTCAATCCCCAGTGGGGGAAGGGACCCACATGGCGCAGCAAACCGCTCCTGTCTCACCCGCTGCTCCCCTCAGCAGTGTGTTTCAATCGATCTGCCTGTTCTGCTCCCCACTCTGTCTCTGATGAATCCTCTTACCTCCCATACCTCTAGCCTATACCCCAGCTCTTGTAGCATAAATAAATAAATCTTAAAAAAAAAAAAAAAGAAAGAAATAGCTCTGGATATTCCCACTGCCAATCCAGGCCCTAAAATTTAATGTGAGTACTCCGCCACCTTTTTCCAGAAAGGGATAAATAATAACATAGACTATGAGTCTCCATCCCAACTGCTCAACTCTGCCATTGTCACACAAAAGCAGCATAATGAACGAGCATGGACATATGCCAATAAAACTTTATTTACAAAAGCAGGCAGTAAACCAGCTTTAGCCCAAGGGGTCATCCCCCTGATCTGGAGCATCACAAACCTCACCTTCTGCTGGAGCTCCTCGATGGTGTGGAAGTAGGACTGGTAGTCGGGGCACAGCATGGACTCGTGGCACTTGCTCCACTCCTGGATCTTGGTCTCCAGCTCCGCGTTCTCCCGCTCCAGCTGGCGCACCTTCCCCAGGTAGTTGGCCAGCCGGTCGTTCAGGAACTGCATGGTCACCTTCTCGTGGCCATTCAGGCTGCCTTCGGGGCAGGCCCCGCAGCTCCCGATGTTGCCAGGAATGTTGCAGGTACCCGGCAGGGGGCAGGCGCTGTGGCAGCTGTTGGGCAGGCAGAGGCTGGGTCGGCCCAGAGGGGTGGGCCCCACGCGGATCCGGTTGGCGTGAGCCAAGTTGGCCAACAGGCACATGGAGGCCGCCTTGGGCTCTGACACCTGCCCACTGAAAGAACTGCAGCAGTTAGAAGTCATGGTGCAAAAGGCCAGACTCTGCTCAGCTCACGGTTGAATTTGCTTGAAGCAGAAGTCTCCCTTCTCCCCTAGATCTTATATAGGCCTATCGTGGGTGTTGATACAAGAAAACTGGCCTTTTCCTCATTAATATTTATGTCGATTCTTAAACAATCACTCTATTAGTCAGTGATTTTTGTCTCCTATAAAGCGTTAATGAGCTCATGAAAGAGGCCGTAACCCACACGGGATGCTTCCCATCCCTGCAGGGTCCTGGGACACAGAGGAAGCCAGGTCTTGAGTAGCCCTTGTTCTGTGACCATGCAGTCTCCCCTCTTCCACTGTCTATGAGGCCATCAGGAAGCAGAGAAGGCTCCTGAGGTTTCCCCAGCCTCCCTCGCCCCTGTACTGCTGCCCGCCATGGCAGTGTGCCACAGTGGTCAAGTCTAAAATAGGAATCGATCAGGTACACTGAGGAAAGGGGGAGATCATAAGCAGTTTGTTTCAGCAGATATGTTATAGCGCCGAGGTGGGGTACTGCGGGGTCCGCTTGGACAGAGGGGGGTAGATTTTAATAAAAGGGATCAAAGTAAATGACCTTGATACTATGAAGGCAATGTGTGTGTGAGAGAGGATGTGTGTGAGAGAGTACAGAGATCTGAAGATTTCAAGTAGAAGCTCATTGAGGGACAGGAGAAAGACTGTGTGGACAAGGAGACATTTTAAACGTGTTTTGATTGATGGTTTCCATAAGAGACTGAGGAAAGAGCATTCCCAGTGACCAAAACAGACAGAATCGAACTTGTCGGGAAACTAGTCCACTTGCAGTCACATCTGCAAGCACCAGCAAGCTGTGCTCAGCTTAGTCCGGGTGTGGGAAGTCTTGAAGGCCAGAACCACCTTAAATCTATTTTTCAGGTAAAAACCAGTCAGATAGGTATCTGGCCTGGAAACTGACTCTCCTCAAATATGAGGAAAAATCAAAAGCCAGTTTCCTTCTGACAGAAAAATAACAGGATTCCTGTATAAGTATTAGGGAGGAATTCTAGGCCAGAACAATGGAAAGTGAAATTGATTTTGGAAATCAATGGAAAGTAAATTTGAAATTGATTTTGGTTTTGGTAACACACTTTTCAATAACCTATGGGTCAAAGAAGAAAGAGGATGAAAAAAAATTTTGAGCTGAATTTAAAATGAAAATACAATGTAACATCCTGATGTTGACAGGGGTGGAACAAATCAACAGTTTTGGAAGTGGAGGGGAAACTGGTGAAGCTAGTTAATTTGTAATTGCTAAAAAAATAATGTTCCAGTGACTAGAGTCTATGAGCTAATTAAAGTGGTAAGTACTTTATGGTGTCTGTTCTCAGGCACCTCCCCATCCTTTTTGGGCATCTTCTCTTGTTAGAAACTGATTCTCTCCCCCAGAGTCCTTCCTCTCCTGTCTTAAGAAGATACACACTCACCAACTTTGATGGTTCATCTTCTGAAACATCTCACATGTCTTTGAAACAACCTACCTTGATTGTCCATTACTTAGGAGACTCTAGAATAAATTTGAATTTCCTTAATCTTCAGACGCACTCAGAGTTTCAGAAGATTTATGGCCTCCTCTATTCCTGATACAAACACACCAGGGGCCAGTTGTTGAATAAGCTGGGGTGGGAGGAGGCAGCCAGCCAGCCAGCTTCCAGGCTATGCTAATGAAGATGCTCGTTGACCCCATTCCTGAGATGAATTAATTCACCAGGAGGGCCCTGGAGGCAGCGGGACAGGCTTCTGCTGGCTCTAAGACACAAAATCTCCTATCTTCCAAGCATCTCAAAGCCCTACGCCTAGGACTACACATTAAATCCCTTCTGATAACATCCTTCCTAGTTGTCTAGTCCACACTTAGCAGGAGGCTCCAGCATGTCACTGGCCAATTTGCCCCCAGTGCTCACAACTTCCCAGGCTTTGTGTAAGATTCTGGAATGAAGAAATAAATGACTGCTAGCTCGGTTATGACACAGGGGATTTTCAGAACATTCTTTATGCAGAGACAAGTCTGCCTTCCTGTTATTTCTGCCAATTGCTTTCATTTGTTCTTTCATTCACTTATCAAATATTCATTGAGTACTTACTCTGTGCCAAGCAGGCCCTGGTGCTGACCAATGATGACACTTTAGCAAGTAAGTCAGGTCTGGTTAATTCACTTCCAGTCCTACTTACGTGGTCCCCTAGAGGAGAGATCCAGTCTTCTGCCACATTGCCAACTGTCAGATATCTGTGGCAGACGTGAGACCTCTCATTCCTGGCTGTTCATTTCACATGGCTCTAAGTCTCCTCCAAATCCTGATCGTGTTCCTCTGACTACCTTCCTGATAGCGCCTATCATACTGAGTAGGAATCCTAGAGTGGCATCTCTCGTGAGTTTGGACTAGGAGGCTGCCAGCAGATTAGCTGGCCAACTTGGCCAGGCCTCCGTGCAAGCTATGTGGGTGCCACCTGCTCTTCAGTCATGGTCCCGCCGAGCCACAGTCCCCTAGGCAATGAGCAATGCCCACAGGGACACGTCTGTGTACAGTTCTGGATGGTGTTCACCAAGGCACCCTGTCCCAGGGGCCTATTCCACATGGCCCATCACGAGCGCGCTCCAGTGCCGGCAAGGCCTTCTCAAGCACCATGATATCCACAGATCGATCTAGAAATCCACCCTCTCAGAAAGTTCAGAGCAGAATGAGATATAGGTCATTGACCCAGAGAAGGGAGAGGTCATGGAGAGCTGGAAATGCAGGAGCATCAAGGAGACTTGATCTGGAACTTGCATCCTGTGTGGAATTTTAAAACAAAGCAAGTTCAGAGCAGGTAGGTGACTGAGCTCGCCATGATGGAAAGCACAGCCCATGGCTCCCTAGCTCAGGCCCGCCCCACCGGCCAGCCGGCATCCTGCTCACCCCACCAGGCAGCCAGAATACCCCACCAAGGCCCCTGGCAGCACCCACAGATGTCCATTGAATCCATTGATTCATTCACTTCATCCAACAAAATGATACCAAAATGATACCACATACTCAGCTAGAGAGCTGGGACTAGACAGAGCAGAACCTGCATCTCTGAGCAGGCAGGGAGGAGACCAAAGGAGCACTTCAGGAAGATCAGTCTCAAGCCCCAATGTGTGCCCCGGGGTGGGAATGCTACACTTCATTTTGTGTGCTCTCTAGTGCTTAGCAAAGAAATACTAGATCAAAGGAACATCAAGTGAAAGGATCTTCCAAGTTCCTACAGCAGGTGACAGAAACCGAGCCCACCAGCAGCCGCGCCAGCCCCACAGAAAGGAAGAGAGGGTAACAAAGGACCGTGCGAGGCTGGGCCAGCACCTGCTCGTGGGGATCAAGGAACTGGGGACCCCAAAGGTGTCCTTGGGGTCAACTGCTAGGACAATCATGTGATGTGAGGGAAGCTGGGGTGTCAAAGCAAATAAGTGGTCAAGAGGGGGAGAGTGAGTTCAAGTTTGGAACCTGCGAGTATAAAATGCAGCTGGGGGCGGGGGCTTCCAGCAGGAGCAGCCTGGGGTCCTGGGACTTCAGGGTCTGCTAGACTAAGTTGCTTCTACCTGGCAGGCAGGTGGAGCAGCTTGCATTAGCCTGGGGGCTCACTCCTGAACAGCAGCAGCCACTCTGGATGGGGAAGTCCCCTGCCCTGCTCTGGGGACATGGCCTGTGCAATCTCCAAAGCAGATAGCAGTGAAAATATTTTGGTTAGAGGGAGTGTCATTTGAAAAAAAGCACAAGCCAGATCACCAACGAGCTTTTAGTGGTGATAGGAGTTCAGTATTTACATTTTTCCCCCCAGGAATATTTTAGCGATTTATTTTAATTGTATTCTTTTTTTAATTGTATTTTTTTAATCTTTATAACATTGATGTACAGTGTAATGTACGATTTAAACAATGTTGAGTGAGAAACTGAAGGGCTCGTTTCTATATTTTTTAAGCGAGGGCCCTTGGCTGAGAATCATGAAATTAGATGAACCAAGACAAACAAACGGCTCGGCAGGAAGAGCTGTGAGACATGAGATGCGCCATCGGAAGGGATGGATTTGGTTTGAGTCTTAGGAAGACAGAGGAAGGTGATGAGGGCAGGGCAAGATGGGGCTTTAGGTATCACACACCATGGACCACCAAGGGGAAAAGCAGCAATCTAAACAAACAAATGTTCCTGTTCTAGAGTCCAGAATTCCTCAATTTTCTTGACTTCCCAGTGCAGGCAGAGAGAGGAGCAGAAGGGTGAGACTCTTCTCAGAACTGCCAGCAGCCACAGCAACCAGCCTACTCCTTTCCACGTTGCTAGGAATGGGGGGAAATGGCATTTGGAATCGAGAACAGGCGATGAGCAGAGGGGTCTGCAGAGGTGTCCAGCATGAAGCCTGGACAGAAACTGGGCACATCAGCCCGTGGGCAGTGGGCGCCGGCACACTGTAGACTAGTGGACTCGGTACTTACTAGCTGACTCAGAACTCGGTCTGGTCCCAAGCAAGGGAACAAAAGTCTCAGAGGAAGAACGATCACCTATCAGCCTGATTAAAGCTATTGTGGCCAAAGCAAACCAGACACCACCGCTATGGCCCATATTGACCCAGCTGGTGAGCATGCAGCATAGAGGGGCCAGGCAGAGGGCTGTGACGTGCAGGTGGGAGGATCCCCCATTGTGTGGGATTTGGTACCAGAGGGAGCTCTTAGCCCTCGGGCCCTCATAGTGGACGTGAGCAAGACCGCAGTGAGAGGGCCCTTGGGCATGCTGCCATCTGCGCCATCTGCACCCTCTGCACCCGCCATTCAAGAGCAGTGCAGAGGAGAGGGCAGTGGCAGCAGCATCTCTATAGAGAGAAATGCATCCTGGAGGGGGGCCAGGACCCCAACAACTGTCCCCAGTGACCAGTCCTGGCCTCCATGTCCAAGAGTGCAGGCAGGAGTTCCATGCCCCCATGAAAAGGGTCAAACTGAATGAGAAAAAAATTGGCAATTTGGCAAAGGTGGTTCTCAACACAACCTCCCTTGGACTAGATTAGAACTGTCAATTGTGTGATTTTGTTCTCGGATCAAATACCAAGAGGCTCAAGGTGCCAAAGCACAGTAAGGACATGTTAGTTCTGAGCTGTTCCGAAGGAATTCTAACTTGGCCCCAATGTCATTTCCTTTCACCGGTGTGTAGGATCACGGGCAAGGCAAGTGCATATCCCATGTCAGCAGAGGGCCTTCATCCAGAGGTTCAGACCCCAGGGCCCCAGAAGGATCCTGGCAGCAATATGTTGGGGCCAATGAACACCCACAGCCCTGAGGACCAAAGCACTTTATACCCCACAGATATTACAACACCAGCAGGATAGCACTTGATCAGAAGGCGATTTATTGACCATTTAATACAAGAGCCCAGTTACAACTTAGGAGACTCTGAAGCACTAGAGTAGAAATAAAACCCCAGGAGAGACACTGGAAAAAAACAGTAACCTAAGTGAAAGACAATTACAGCTATGCAACGAAGAAGAAAAATACAGCTTAAGGCACATACAGGAAGCCACTGCCTGGAAGTATCTGTTACCCTTTGATTCAGGGAAAATACCTCCAATGCAATGATCTTAGTGGAAGGAAGACTAGGAGAGGTGGGGGCAATCCCAGCCCTAGTGCCTCCAGCCTTGACTCTTGCGCCAGGACTCAGACCTTCAGATTCTGCACTCAGTGCACGCACCACCTGCTGAGACACACCCGCAGGCTGGCGGGGGACGGCTTGGACGGAAGGTGCAGGAAGGAGGAGTGGAGCAGGGATTGCAGGGGAGTCTGCAGGGGGAGAGAGAAGGAAGCATTAGGCACAGGAATTACAAGTCTGACCATTCTGTGCATCATTGAAATGGATAAAAACAAAAGAGTAAAAGGCAGGTGTGTCACCAACTAGACACAAAGCCCACAAAAGTCTACACGACTGCCCTATCTCCATTCTGTCTTTTCACAGCCAGTGTCCTGGGGGGCACTTGGCTTAGTTAGGGACCCAAAATCATTTACACAGCACTATCAGCCATTTTAATCTGCCCAACTATGAGAGGTGAGTGAGGCACTAGGCTGCATGCATGGGATGCTTGTCCTTCCCCCTGAGATCTCCTTCCACACTTCAGTTATCTCTGACCAATCACATGACAGCTAAGTGACTTAGCCATACATTGCATAGATCACACATACTTGCAGTCCTCGCTCTCCAGAAGGGTCCGGTACGTGTTGATCTCGCACTCAAGCCGGGCCTTGACGTCCAGCAGCACCTGGTACTCCTGGTTCTGCCGCTCCAGGTCACTCCTGATCTCGGCCAGCTGCTCCTCCACGGTGCTGATCAGGCTCTGCATCTGGGCCAGCTCCGTGCCGAAGCGGTCCTCGGCCTCACACAGCGAGTTCTGCAGGCAGTCTTTCTATGATGGGAAATAATGGGAGAAGAGACCTCAGAACCCCAACCTTCAGCCAAGAAAACCATGGCCAGGGGGCAAATTCCAGGAGGCAGAGGATAGTCCCAGAGCTCAGAGAAATCACAGGCCATGAGACCATAACAGCCCACCAAAAACTCCAGCTGGAAGAACGAGGCTATGTTCACTGACATCAGGCAGATACCCAGAAACCTTGTGCACTGAGGGCCAGAACCCTCACACTTTGTTCTAAAGAGGTGGAGCTGACATTTATTGGGAGCATTTGTCAGGGTCAAACTAACCCTGACCATAGGACACCTCTCCCAGGGACGGAGACCAGACCCTGAACCTGACTATGGTAAGGAACCTGATTAGCGAGGTTTCCAAGAGACACGCCAGCAGACAGGGTCTGGCGGCGGCAGCCCGGGAGGGGAAGCAGACCCTACCAGGTTGTGCTGCGCTTGGCGCTCCACCTCCAGGGCGTTCACCGTGCACCTCAGCTCCAGGATCTCCGACTGGCAGCACTGCAGCTCCTCCGAGCAGGACGTGGCCTGCAGGCTGATGCCTTCAGACTGAAGCACAGGGGCACACACAGGCACGGTCACCCCAGCC
>JAGFMF010011782.1:1054940-1232442 GCA_019455555.1 Galemys pyrenaicus | reverse complement strand
CCAAAGTTACCCATCTCCTTGAGGGTAAAAGTCCAGCCAAATAGGATTGGCCCAAAGCAAGGCCCAAAAGCCTGGCACACGTCTAAAGGACCTTTCAGTAGAGACCCATAGAAAAGGGTCAGAAAGAGTCAGACAAATCTGGGAGGAAGAGAGCAAAATCAAAATGAAGATGACAGCTGCCATTGTGAACCTCCCCACAGGTCTCTCACCCACATCTGTTCCAACCAGTCCAAGACCAAAAAGCAAGCGCAGTTTCTTCACATGTCCCTCTGCTCCACATGCCTCCTGCAGGTCTCCTTGCTGCTCTCCATCTTCCTTCCTTCCTTTTCTCTTCTCTGCAGAAAATCTTTTTTCCCTGTTCAGCTCCACCCACTTAGGGTGGAACCAGGATTTTGGAACTTCCCCTTTTCCTGGAACCACCCTGTTACAAGGACTGATGTCTGTTCAGTGACCACTGAGACAAATTTTGATTGCCTGTCCTCCCTAAGCCTTCCCTTCCTATCCTCATCTGTGCAGTAATAGGGCTTTCAATCCCTTGTTCCCATTCTCCCAATTAGAAGGGCACAGTAAATTTAGATGTACGTATTTCAGCCCCCATCTGGCTCATAGTATCTCTTCCCCAGTTACTCACAGGGACATGGGCAATACAGGGGGTGAAAGCTCCATGAGGACCCTCATGATCTCCAAGTTAATCTCAAACTCTTCAACACCTTGGTGGGAATGCCTAACCTATCACCCCTTGAGGAGCTTCTTGTACAGCCCATTGTTTTGGCCACAAGTCCCATGAGAAAATGGAAACATCAGCCCCAATATCCAATAATCCAGAAAAACTCTTGTCTTCAATGTATAATCGCAATGTGGGTCAGGTACTAGCAATACTTTGAGACCACGTAACTTGTGGCACATTTCCAGTGCTCCCAAACCCACCTGTCTGATTTTATTTTTCCGGTTTCTGGCTATATAAGGAAGTAGCAGTATTCGAAGTTTTTTTTTTTGCCCCTGCATAATAGACAGAATACCTTCTGCTGACATTAAAACCAGACTCACCCCAGTGGGATCTTCATCTAATACCCTAGAATGACAGTCACTCCTTTTGCATTTAGCCCACTTTTCCCCAGGGTTTATCCTACTGTCCTGGTATCTGGAGGGCCATAAACTCCTGCTGGCACTTTTTGTATGCCTGTGGCCCTTGTTAAGACCATGCCACAGGGGCCCGCCCTGGTGGCACAGTGGGTTAGGCAAAACGCAATATGAAGCAAACCCCAGCCACTGCAGCACAAGTTCAATCCCTGCTGCCGGCCAGGGAGGGGACCCACATGGCGCAGCAGACCTCTCCTGCCTCGCCCGCTGCTGCCCTCAGCAGTGTGTTTCTGTCAATCTGCCTGTTCTGCATCCTGCTCTGTCTGGTGAATCCTCTCACCCCCCCACACCTCTGGCCTGTACCCTAGTGCTTGTATGCATAAATAAATAAATCTTAAAAAAAAAAAAAAAAGACCATGCCACAGGCAGCAGGTAAACCTAACCCTGTTTTTCACTTGTGGCTGCAGCAAGCGATGCAACTATCCATTACTGACTGGCTATTGTATCTGTACCAGAAAGACTCCCATTGTTTTCAGGGCCTGGGAGAAGCCCCTCTGGCCATTTCCCAACTTATCTAAGCGGTTGCCGAATTTAGAGTGTCCTAGATTGGCCCAATGATTGCCCTTTTTGCACCGCAGACATAAGCCTGGGGCAGCTCCCCCACCACAGCCAACAGTCCCTCCTCCTTGCTTAAAAGCTTGTGCAATCTCTTTGAGGCATCCACATTTCTTACACTTAAAGCTTTGTGTCCTAGTCTTTGAGCGGAGAGCACTCTTAGAGGCTGCTACAAAAACCACCTGTTTATGTTCTTGTGTGCGGATGTTTTGAGCAACTTGAATATAGTCACTTATGTTCTTTTGCCTTATAGGGGCTAAGGCTTTCTGAACATCAGTATTAACATTGTCAAATGCCAATCGTTAAGTCAAAATGTCAGCCGCCTGACCGCTGACGGCTTTTGTCAGTCTATCCAGGAAATCAGCAAAAGATTCAGAGGGCCCTGCAATGTATTCAAGAAAGACCGATCTGGTTCCCCAGGTTCAGGCAAGCTCCCCAGGCTCTCCCTGCTGCTAAAGCAACTTGTTGCTATGCCTCGTGGTCATGTAAATTTGTTGGTTTAAATCTGACCATGCACCGCTGCCTCTAAGTTATTCAAAAGAAATATTGATGTTGGGGGTCTCCCTGGTGGTGCAAGAGGTTAAGCACTTCACTACGAGGTATCTGCAACCACTGTGGATGGGTTCGATCCCCAGCCAGGAAGCTGGCCCACATGGCCCAGTAGATCTCTCCTGCCTCCCGCTGCTCCCCTCAGCAGAGTATTTCAGTCTATCTGCTTGTTCGGCTCTCCACTCTGTCTCTGGTGAATCCTCTTACCCCCACGCCTCTGGCTTGTACCCCAGCTGTTGTATGCATAAATAAGTAAATCTTAAAAAAAAAGAAATATTGATGTTGCTTTGCTGATTGATCCTAGCTCGTTCTTGCACAATCTCCAAAACTCACCTTCCATTGTAAGTACACCCCACCAGTCAAACTTGCTCTTGCAACCATGTGCCAATCAAAAGGAGGCAGCCAAATTTGTTGAAAAGTATCTAGAATAGCCCAAGTGAAGGGGGCTTGGACTCCATTTTTCCTGCACGCTGTCTCTTAGTGATTTTAAAAGTTGGAGGTCAAAAGATTGACATTGCCCAACACTTGATTAGGGTTATTAGGATCGGGCGTTTCCTGTACAGGAAAGGCCATCAAAACAGCAGCCATTTCTGGATCATCTGCACAAATTGTCTTTTCTTCTTTCACAGCTTTGGCTAAGGGAGGTAAACCAGCCACTGGTTCTTTCTGGAAAGGATTATTATGGGACCACTTATTTTTAGGGCTTTTACTTTCAGGGTAATTTACCCTTTCACCTAGTGGTACTGAAGACATCAAAGGCAGAGGAATAGCAAGTATCTTATATTTATGTTTGGTTTCCTTTTTTAAAGTTTCCTGGAAGGGTTCCAGAGCCATTTGTACCAGAGTCCATGTTGAAAAAACTACAGTAGGGATTTCCATACCTTGTTCATGATGCTTTTCCAAAGCTTTGCTGCTTCATTCCCAAGTTCTACATCCAAAACACCTGGGAACCACAGAGAATCTGAACGACCCAATCTAATAGCTCATTTAAGCTGTTGTGGAGACAGTGGCTCCACTCTGTTCTAACAGGCATTTTAAAGGGGTTACATAATGATGATGAGACGAATCCTGCCCCATTTGTTACCCAACGTCGAAAACATCCCCTTAGCCAGTCGCAACCAATGACTACAGAAGTTAGCTACAGAATACACTTACCACACGTACTTTTCTGAGGTTTCAGGGTTCAATACCCTGTCTAACACCACTGCCACAGTCAGTCAGACAGCAGAGGCTGAGTCTCTGCTGTTAACAAAGACTCAGCGGGTCAATGAATTTGCAGCTGGGGAGGATGCCATCGAGAGAAGTTCTGCTTTTCACTCTCCCAGCCCATGCTTTTATTAAAGATATGAACAAGGAAACAAGAAAACAGCATGCTTTGTTTGCTTGTGTTTTGCCTATACAAATTAATAAGTTACTGCTGGAATGAGCTTTTCTAGTTAGCAGGGGTCATGCGCACAGGTCAGTGCATCCTCAGAGAACAGGAGGCAATTCTGGGAAGAAGTTCTGTTTGCAGAACTTCTAACGTCCTGAAGCTCCGTGTGCAGAGTAAACAGATCCTCAGAGGACCCCAGGCCTCCCTAGGGTGACAGACGGCAAACACATTTACATTAGCATTTACTCACAGGTGGGAGTAAAAGATACTGGGTAGTAGACCTTCCAAGGTAATGTCTAGCACAGGATAAGCACTTAATAAATGCCAATTCCCTTCCTCTTCAGGGTCTCCAACCATCACCCTCAACCCCTTTTTAAAGTTTGGTGTTTGCAGAAAAATAAATATAGGACCGGCTTCCACAGCCATGCCTACTTAGCGACAGGGACGTGTGCTGAGAAATGCATCCTTAAGGAGTTTTGTCCTTGTGCGAGTGTCAAGTGACTCCCACAAACTGGACGTCCCGCTTCACACCTGGGCTGTGGACCGGGGCCTCGTGGTCTGTGCAGCCGGCGTGACGAGGCTTTGCCAGGTGGTGCGCGGCCATCATACGCGTGTGCACTTGTGACTGAAACACGAGAACAGTAACAAGACACTGACTTCTCCTTATCAGAATTTGCTTCGAGTTGGATTGCAACTGGGGGTGACAGTGGAGGGAAGCGGGTCCTGGCAGACCCCAGAGATGAGGGTCTGAGCTGCACGGTCACGAGCTCCCACCTCAGCGCCTGGACGTGAGGACGGGGCCCGCATGGCGTGCCCTCAGGGTGCTGCCTTTCTTCCGATGGCACCGCGTGCTGCTCGGGCTTCTCTGTGACTGAGCGCCCAGGAGCAGCCTCGGGAAAATCACCTTGCCTGGCAAGACGGTTATGGGGAAAGGCTCCCGAGGGCGGGCTGCTGGAGTTGAAATGCCCTTGATGTCCCTGGTCTAAGGAAGGAGGAAAACAATTTTATTTCAGTTAGACCGAAAATAGATTTTTTCAAGGATCCTGATGGTGGGGAATCTGGAAACAGCTTTGTGTTGCACACTACCTTATTATTAAACATCCTGAGCCGAGGCCCGTGGCGGCCAGGGTCTATGTGACAGACAGGTGAGGCCTGTGGGCTGACTCACTCTGGTTCCTCGTAAGCCAGCGGCCAGGACGGGTCTGTGAGCTGATCATCAGACCCATCACCTTTAGCCACCCCGTCTTGTTACCCTCAACCACCCATCCTCAACCCAGCCGGGAACCAGGGATCCTTTACCCATCCGTGACCAGTGTCAGGGTGACAGAAGATTTCCAAATCCTGGCCAAGACTTGGTGATAGTCCCCGAGGGCAGGTGACCCAGGTAGGCAGGACAGAACTATGTGACCCCTTCTCTCCACCAGCAGTGTCTCCTTCTAGGCCTGACAAGGTGGGGTTAAGGACAGGACTGGGTGTTCCTATGGAGGTTCTGCTCCCAGCCCTGCCTTCTCCAGCTTTGTGGCCCTAAACAAGTCTGCTGGCTCTCTGGCCCCCAGTTCCCCATAAATGCAAGTTCAGGAACAGACCACATGCTTGAACGCTTGAGCACAACCCAAAAGTGAATTGCTCTGTAGTTTCTGCAACCCAAGATACACACACAGGTTAGCAGAGCCAAGGATCACATACAGATCATTCTGTTTTTTGTTTCCTCTTTCTCTCTGACCAAAACCCACTGATATGACTTTAGAGACCATCAATGAGTCACAGCCTTAGTTTAAAGCAACTGGACTTGTGCCCACTGTAACTCGGTGTAATCACCTGACAACAGTCCACACAATTCAACATGCACCTTCATTTCATTTATTAGCCAGCAGCCAGAAGCAAGAGATACAGCTTGCCAGCATTCCAGAAGGAAATCTCGAAAACCAAAGTGCACATCTAAGTCCTGAGAAGCTGCAGAGCTGCAGGGACGCCCACCTCTGAAGGACTCGTCCACCAGGCGGGCTTCTGCCACAGGTGAGTCTCTCCTTCCCCACCTCCCTTTCACCTGCGGTGTCAGAAGAGCCCCAGACCCCCGCGTGGCCTCCGGTAGGTGCACAGAGTGGGCTCCGCTGCGTGAGCACCAGGGGCAGGCCCAGCAGCTCAGAAGGCAGGTCCTGTCCCTCCCTGTACTAGCTCTGTGGCTGTGGACAAAGTAAATTCTCAGAATCCCGTAGCTCCATCTGTGATAATAGGGACAGTGATATCGTCTTCCTGCATTGTTCTAAGACTGAGGGTGATAACAGACCGGGGGCTGGTAACCCCTGGGACCCAGGAAATCACTCAGCAAACACTGGCTAGAGCTGGTGGTGTTGCTCACCCTGCAGAAAATTCTAGGGCGCCTGAAGTGGGTTGGAAGGGAGAAAGCCCTCATCAGAGATCAGCAGACGTAGGCGGTCTCACTGCACGCGACACTACGAGTGAAGTTCTGTCACACGAGTAAGTTCCTCAGGGCCATCATTCCAAGCCTGTTTCCTTGGCTATAAAATGGGAGGTTGGGGTGCCATTTCTCTGGGACCACATCCACTCCTTCAGCTATGGCACAACCCCAAGTGGATGGAGTCAATGGCAAGGGGAGCCAAGCCAGATTTTTTTTTAATTAAAGTGGCTTTTTTTTTTTTTCATTTAAGGTAGGGGTTCTCACATGTGTGGATTCAGTGAAAGAAAAAGTGCCCCGCACATTATATTTGTGCCAGTCACACACATTCCTTCCCCCTCCCTCCTCACGGTCCAAGGTTACTGAATGAAAAGAAGGAGCTGAGACTAAGGCTCAGGGTAAGAAGAGCAGGGGCCCTGGGCCTCCCTGGTGGCGCAGTGGGTTAAGCAATGCACTATGAAGCAAACCTCAGCCACTGCAGCATGAGTTCGGTCCCTGCCTCTGGCCAGGGAGGGGACCCACATGGCGCAGCAGACCTCTCCTGTCTCGCCCGCTGCTCCCCTCAGCAGTGTGTTTCAGTAGATCTGCCTGTTCTGCTCCCCACTCTGTCTCTGTCTCCTCCTCTCACCCCCTGCACCTCTGGCTTGTACCCCAGTTCATGCATGCATAAATAAATATACCTTAAAAAAAAAAAAAGCAGAAGCCTTGAGGTAGCAGAGCCAGTGGAAGAGAGGGGAAACACTATTGCCTGAGCAGGGGCAAGGTCCTGACCTTGCCTGGGTCTCTCCCCCATCCACCTGGAGCGACTGCAAACACAGTGCTTATAAATGAGGACTGTCCTTGCTTCACAAGTATTTGCAGTCCTTGCTCTCCAGAAGGTTCCAGTACATGCTGATCTTGCTCTCCAGCCGGGCCTTGACATCCAGCAGCACCTGGTACTCCTGGTTCTGCCACTCCAGGTCACTCCTGATCTCGGCCAGCTGCTCCTCCACGGTGCTGATCAGGCTCTGCATCTGGGCCAGCTCCGTGCCAAAGCGGTCCTCAGCCTCACACAGCGAGTTCTGCAGACAGTCTTTCTGGAATATCAACGAAAGGGGGAAGGAGGCTGTAGGTAAATGGCTATAGGTAAATGTAGGAGGTAAATGGATTAATCAGGCTTTTTATGTCACTAACTTCTGTGGCTATCATCTGGGGCCTTGGTCATGATGATGCAGAAGGTGCTTGGGCGCGTGGGCGCGGAGCACGCATGCCTGACTGTGGACACCTGTGCTATGGGTGTGGGCATGCGTAGAACCTAGAGGCAAGGATATAAGGGCACCTACAAGAGGGTGATCGGCATAACTACAGAGGCGAGACCATGAGAGAACGCCAGAGAGAGCCCAAAGAGACTGTAAAGGTTTGCCTGCCTGCCTCCCACCTCTCCCCCAGCCCCCACCTGGCCCATGCCTGTCTCCTTGCATGCCCAGGCTCCCTGCCTAATGTGCCTGGTTCCCTGAGAGCGCATTAAAGCCTGTAAAATCCATTGAGGGCTCCAGAACTCTCTTGATCCATCTGCCCAGATCCATAGGGAGCCTGCCCTGCACATGCTGGTAGTGCAGAGGTTAGAGAGCATGAGTCCCTCTGCCTGGTCAGTAAGACCACGCTCCCCAAGACATCGCCAGCCTGGAGAATAACCCATGCTCAGCTGAAGAAGCGAACCACGTGCCGCAGCTCCTCAGTGCGGGCCTGGAGGGCGTGGCCAGCCTCCCCCAGCAGTTAATGTTGGCTTCCTCAGCATCCACCTCCATGAGCAAGGCAAGGAAGCTGAGGTTTGCTGGGCTCAGTGTCCAGCTCAACGTGGGGACCTCCGGTGACGCAGAAGGACGGGACGCTGGGCTCACTCTGCTTCTGCTCGCTCACATGGTGAGGACCCTGGAAGCTGGCAGGCTCAGTGAGCGGGGGACCCCCAGGGCAGCCACCTCCTTAGCCTCTCTCTCCACGTCCTCAGTGGTCTCATCCACACCCTCATTTCTAGCTTATCGGAAAGAGGAACAGCCACTCAGAGCTGTACTTATCTTAACATCATATTAAATTTGTTTGAGATGGAGTCACATAGAAGTGGGTGGGCAGTCACTGCCCTTCTCCCACCCTCCTGACTGCATCTATAAAATGACCCCGTTGAGCATCTGAAAACCCTCCCCACCCACTCTTTCTGGAGCCCTCAAATCTAGCATCTGCAATCATTTCCCACAAACTAAGGCAAGTCTTTGAAAGGCTCTCCACATCTCCTTGTCTGTGTCTGCTGCAGACACTCCCCACCCTTATCTGAGGTGGAGGCTGACACCCTCTGAGTCCAGGGAGTGACCTCCCCATTGAGCCATCTGCCTGGCCAGCACCCGTCCCCGCCTCTCTCTGAGTCGGAGAGCATCCGCTTCCTTAGCCCTAAAATGAGGTGTTTGCTGCACTGCCTTCCCCAGATTCCGGCCCTGATTCTTTAATATGGCACAGGATGAAGGTCAGCTGGAGGAGGGAAGCGCCAAGTGCAAACCCAAGCAGAGGGTCTGTGCTTCTTCCTGGCCAGCCTCCTTCAGCTGGCCTCTGCCACTTCTCAGGGGCCCATACCCACCAGCTCATGCTTCTGCAAACACAAGCTCCTTCCTGGGGGACTGCTACTGGGCTCTAGGACACCCAGCGCAGCCATCAGTGCTTGTGAACCTGCTTGTGTCAACCTCCACCACCTGGCACGGGCCCAGCTCATCAGGCACCTGTCAAAATAGGCAGGAGTACATTGACGCCAGAGGCCTTCTGTCCAGCTTGCCCCGCTGTGAGCTCTTCTCTGATAAGGGCACTTCAATGTTGCCTCTAATTGGGGGATCTTTTTATACTACTGTGCCAGCATCTCCACAGCATCCCAACTGCTTTGTTTCCCAAGGACTCTGTAAAGCAGGTAGAATGATCCCCTCTCCCAAGGGGAAAGAGACTTGCATGCATCAAGGCTGGGAGTTGGGCCGGGATCGCACAGTACCTAGCAGTAGAGGAGGATACTAGCCAGGTCTTCTGAAACCACAGCCACCGATCGTTTCCATTACGACAAGATACTCGCGGTGCGTTTGGTTACTGGCTTACGGTTCAGGAAGAGGACTCTGGAAATAACCGTGGCCAATTGTTTAAAAAGGTAAGCATCCGGGCCTCCCTGGTGGCTCAGTGGGTTAAGCGGCGCACTATGAAGCAAACCACAGCCACTGCAGCATGAGTTCGATCCCTGCTGCCAGCCAGGAAGGGGACCCACATGGCGCGGCAGACCTCTCCTGCTGTGCCCGCTGCTCCCCTCAGCAGTGTACTTCTGTTGATCTGCCTGTTCTGCTCCCCACTCTGTGGTGAATCCTCTCACCACCCCCACACCTCTGGCCTGTACCCCAGTGCTTGATTGCATAAATAAATAAATCTTTAAAAAAAAAAAAAAAAGGTAAGCATCCAGTGACCTTAGGCACTTTCTGTTTAGCAAAATTAAGACACCAGCACTTATATGCTAAAATTTATAAAACCCAGAAAGAATTATTTTATTACTGGTGACTTTTCCCAGTTTTGCCTGGTCTACTGTAGAAGTTTTCTCACTGGACTAGGGAGGGGCTATTCATTCAGTGCAGTTCAGCCTCACACCGCCTGGTCTCCTAATCAATGGTGTCTGACTCCTCTCTCTGAGCACCCCAGAACCATGGCCTTCAGGCCATCGGGGCTTCCCTGAAAGGAGGTTCTACTCCATGGGCCCACACGCCCACCCAGATGGGAACCTCTCTCTAGGACAGTGAGACCCAGACAATTTAATGACCTCAGGGAAAGTTGCATCTTTGAAACACGGGTACTTTCTTTCCCAGCCACACGGGGAGGCGCCTGCTGCCTGTGGGAGTGTTTCCCAAACATCAAATATGCAGAGGTTTTATTACTGTACCATGATCCTGCCTCAGTTTTCCTATAAACCAAAGTTCATTAAAGCCAAATGCTTTGATATGAGGACACAGTTCCTCTTAGAATTCTCATATTACAGCCCAGAACTTTTAAGGAAGTTCTGGTGGGCATGTTTCCCAGAGACCACGCCCTGTGGCTCCTAACGCATCAATAAGGAGATGGGCTAGGCAGGAGGCCTGGGGCGCCTAGACCGGTGTGGAATACCATCCAAACACAGGGCGTGGCTGCCAATCATGCCCAGCAGGGGGCGCTCTGCAGACCCTGAGTCCGGGGGCTTGGTTTCATATAAAAAGCTGGAACAGGGTGGCAGACAGGCCTTGGCAAGTCAGAGTGGACCCGCAGGTATGGAAACAGGAACCAGGTTAGATTGGACAATATCTGCTGGGGCAAAGGAGCCCACAGAAGTTCCAAAAGGGTGTGGGGGCCTGACTCCCAGCCTGCAACGCCTGTGTGATTGCTCTTGCTGCAGCCCTGGCCAAAGCTGAGGTCTGTGCCCACGTGGGCTAGAGCCTCCAAGGATGAGCCGTGTGGTGGTTACTAGCTGGTTTTGAAAGGGGAACCATATTCCCAGAAGAGAGTTCTGTTTATTAGCTTGAAATAATAATCTCAGGTACTTAGAGACAGCACGAAGTGCTCGGAGACCTGGCTTGGGTTCCCACCTGCTGGCTGTGAGCACATCTTTCCAGCCCACCAGGCCTAGACACCTCACCTGTGAATGGAAAAGCAGATCTTCATAAGGCTCCCTGTAATTCTGACAGTTTCTGACAGCGCCATCTGACAGAACTGTCTGCTGGGGTAAAAGCACCCTCTACCTGCCCTCTCCAGTGTGATACTGCTGGGTATGTAGGTACCGAACGCTGGGAATGTGGCCGGCACAACTGAGCAATTGGCTGTTTCGTTTTATTGAATTAAAAGTTCAATCACCATCTACAGTTAGTGGTTACCATTTGGGGCAGACAGCCCTAGGATTCTAGAACCACAGACTGGTTTCCGTCCAGTCTATTGTTTAGCAAACTAAGTACAATCTAGACAAACTTTGCACAAGGATTGAAATGAGGAAGGATCGCTGGTTGCAGTCAGCACAACATCCAGTTAGCCAAAATCCCTCTCCCTCCTTGAAGTTTTCCCCCCACCTCCAACGGGCAACCTCACTGGCTCAGCATGGTGCTTAGACCCTGTCTGCCAGGCATGCACGCAGCATCATGTCCAAGAGCCCTGGGCAGCTGCAGGGTCCAATCCATTTCTCATCATTTCTTGGCAAGCCCAGAGGGCAGGTCCTTAATAGAAGCACCACCTCAGCTCATTAGGGAAGAACTATGTGCTTGGAGGAGGTATTCAGAAAGGCACTCATGGTTGCTGTTCCTGGCTCTCTTCTCTCCATCTGGCTCTCTTCTCTTCATCTCCATCTTCTCTCCATCCACGTGACCAGTCTTGTGCCAGGTCAGCCCTTCCCTGAATCTCCCAACTGAATCCCTTATTTTTCCATCCCCACCCACTGCCTTGGTTGAGACCCTGTCAGCTTCTTCCACCCTCTGTTAGTCGGTCTCCTCCCTGCCACTCAGCCAACCTGCCCAATCTCCTTGGTGAAACTCTAGAATACCAATCCGCTCATGTCATCCTTAGGCTCAAATCCTGCAGCCACCTCCCACTGCCCTCCCGGTGGAGTCCAGGCTCTCTGGGGAGTACCAAGGCCCCCCACAGTCTGACACCTCCTGACCATCTGGGCTTTGTCCTCAGCAGTACCTACAGGCCTCTTCTTCCCAGTGGGGCTGCTTGTGACCTCCCGTGAGGACTTTCCTGCAGGCCCCACGAGCCTTAGCTCTGTTTGCTCTGCGGACATCCTACTCGTCCCTCAAGGCCCATCTTGATCCCACCAGCTACACGAAGGCTTTCCTTCTCTCCCCCAGACTAGTGCTTTCTCGCGATCTCTGTTGTGTGGGCTCTCGCTAGGCAGTATTCAGAGTGTAACAGAGTGGTTAGGCTAAAGCTGCGCTGGGAGTGGCCGGACTTGAGTTCCGATCTCTATATCCTTAGGCCACTGACTAAACCCCTTCCACACCTCGGTCCACCCCCGCTGAGATGGACATGATACCTGCCTTCCAGGTGGCCATGAAGACTGAGTTTACATACGGGGCCCAATGTAGTACCAGGGGCATCCCAAGTGCTCTGGAAGTGGTGGTAAGGTTGACCATTACCATCTGGCCCTGATTTCAGAAAGAGCAGAGCTCTACACACATTGGTCTTAGCTCTTTCTTCACTGAGTGATCCCATCGTAGCATCTGTCATGAGGGGTAGAGGTGCGGCTGTTACAAAATTAATCCCAGTTACAGCAGTTTGGCCTCTGTTTCTGGCACATTTATCTCCCTCCTCTCTATTCTTTCATCACTTGGCTCTGGATCAATTGCCTGATTTTAACTGGTTTGTAGCTAGCAAAGTCTTTTTTAGTAAATGTCTCTCAAGACTTTAAGGAAGCAAAAGGGGCATAAAAGTAAACAAAGTTAAGCCACATTCCTCTAGAGCCCAACCAAGCAGAATTGGTGTGTAGGCATGGCAGCCTCAGTGACAAATAGAGAAGGATGCATTTGCAGCGCTACTGAATGAGGCTTTATTTGCATTTCACGTAGAATGCAGCCTCTTCAAAGAAGCAGAGACAACCAGAAACATCAGCAAAGAGAACCATTTGCCCATGAAATAAGAGGCAACTCCTAAGAGATGGGGGTAGGGTGCCCCCTGCGGTACCAGGGCACATGGCGGGCGCCCGCCTCCTGGCCCCGCGTGGTCCTCTTCCTGGCGGGGCCGTGGTCAGCCTCTACGGCCAGCCAGGAGCCACTGCCCAGAGAGCCCTCAGTAGCGGCCCTGGGGGCAGGGCACGCACGGCACAAGGACAGTGCGGGGCAAGCAAGGGGACGGTGCACACGGTGGGCAGGAGGAAGTGGAGCACGGGTTACTGGGCAACCTGCAAAAGAATGGCAGGGTCAAAGAAACTCAACCCAGCAGCAAGTCCGACTGCCTCTTGGACGCAGGAGGCTCCAGCCCCAGCCTCTGTCCTATGTGGCCCTGATGGCCTCCTACCTTATCTCCCAACCCCACTCTTGCCTCCACTAACCATCATCAACCTAGTGACCAAGTGATCTACAAACACCAATCCAATCATTTCCCTCCCCTAACTAAAACCTTCAGGGTCTCCCACTTGTACAGAGGATGAAAAGAACAGTTTCCTCCTTGAAGCCTCCCCTGATCACTCCCTGTCCAATTCCCTCTGGTAGCTTGTATCTCATCCATACTGATTGGTGGGTTTTCAGAGGCCTCCTGGGCCTTTCTGCCCACTGGGCATTCAGGTCAGCTGCCATGCATAGACACAGACTAGCCCAGAGCAGGTGCTTCAGCCTGTGCTGAATAAGGTGAATTAATCAATAAACAGAAGAGCTATAAGACCAAAGGGAAAGGTGCAAGCTCAGAAGCAGACAGAAACAACACCCTGGACATTGGGTGGAGACCATGATGCCCTGCCCTGAGACTGGGCAGGCCTTCAAGGGCCACACCAAGCCTGGAATGTGTTTGAGCTGGCCAATGCTGTCTTTCCATTAATTTGTTTAAAATATTCAAAAATCAGGAGAAGTTAACATTTAAAAGAAATCCAGATTCCTGGATAATCAGGAGACCCAACAATACTTGGATCATCTGTCCCAGAAACCCTCCAGGCCCTTGGCCATGGTAGGTACTTGAAAGGGGCTTGTCCACTTGGAAGGGAGTGGGACAGTCTCCAAGGGGCCGGGTTTGGAGGGTAGCACAAATACCTCTCTGACTTCCTCCCGATCATACCAGCTTCCTAACCACATGATCATGACAGGGTTCTAGCTCACAGATCCAGAACCTTCCTAGAAACTTCCCCAACCCTTGCACATGCCTCTCTGTGCAGCCTAGGCTGGGCCCACATACTTGCAGTCCTCGCTCTCCAGCAGGCCCCGGTACGTGTTGATCTCACACTCCAGCCGGGCCTTGACATCCAGCAGCACCTTGTACTCCAGGTTCTGCCGCTCCAGGTCAGACCGGATGTCAGCCAGTGAGGACTCCACGCTGGTGATCATGCACTGCATCTGGGCCAGCTGGGAGCTGTAGCGGGCCTCCGTCTCCGTCAGGGTGTTCTCCAGGGAGTCCCTCTAAAGCAAAAGAATGGGAAAAGGACTATGAAAGGTAAAACTGTTTTTCATACCCTGGTTCAGAAAGGACCAAGAGCAAAATCACTCTTTGGGGCTGGGACTGACCCCTCCCCACTTAAGCCACTGTGAAAACTGAAGCTCAGAGAGCTCAAGAGATGTGTTCACTCTTTAGCCACTGGTAAATGACCAAACGAGGGCTGGAAGGTCCAGGTCATCCTAAAGTCCTTTGTCTTTCTTCACTCTCAGTCTGGCTTCAGGTTTTGGATCTGAGGTTCCCCAGGCTCCTCCCCTAGGACATCATTAAAGCAGTAGCCTTTGAGGCTGCCTACATATTAGAGTCCCACGGGAGCCTTTTAAGAATGCCCAGGCCAGTCCCACCTCCAGAGACTCCAAGTGAAGTCCTCCAGGGAGGAGCCTGGGCGTGGGAACTACACAGCCAAGGAGCACGGGTTTGAAAGGGCAGGCCAAGCTGAGAACAACCTTCTTGGGCACTAGATCTGGGCCTTCTTCTCCTCCTCCTCCGCTTCCTCCTCCCGCCTCCTGCCTGCACCCCAGCTGGGTGCCACTTTGGAGGCAGAGTCAGGGAGCACCCCCACCAAGACCCACCAGACTGTGCTGGGCCTGCAGCTCGATCTCCAGTGTGTTCACTGTGCGTCTCAGATCAATGATGTCTGACTGGTAGCTCTGTAGCTGCTCAGAGCTCGTGGCCACCTGCTGGTTCAGCTCCTCCATCTGCAAAGGGAGAGAGAAAGAGAAGTTGGGGTGCTCCCTCGGGAACATTGGGGCAGCCACCCCCACGTGAGAGGCTCACCTGCATGTTGAACCACTCCTCCACGTCCCTGTGGTTGGTCTCCACCATGGTCTCGTACTGACACCGCATCTCCTCCAGCATCCTGTTCAGGTCCACAGGGGGCGCAGCATCCACCTCAATGTTAAGGCGGTCCCCAAGCTGGCATCGGAGGGCACTGACTTCCTGAAAAGGATGGGAGTCCCAGGAAAGTGGGGAGTCACGAGATCCTGGCTTTCCACCCCAGGAACACACAAGCGCTTGCTTCCAAAGAGGCTCAAGGTCTCTGTGTTAAAGGGAACCCCGAGGCCTGCGTCCTCTCCCCAGTATCTCAGCGGCCTTCCTGCTCCAGCTGGATACCCCTGACGGGGGCTGCATCCCTGCACAGTCCTCTGGCCACTTGGCAGAAGCCAAGAACAGCAGCAGCTGTTTGGTCCATTTGAGCTAAAATGGGGAACCTGGACCCCTATATTCCCAGCCTTCCCCCCCCCCCCGCCCAGTGCGTGTTCATCTGGGAAGGAAGGCAGCGGGAGCCGGGTTTCCCTTCGTTCAGGCCCAAGTTGGAGCAGGCATCTCGCCAGCCTCGGCTGCCAGAGAGAAAGTTGTCGCGGAGGCTGCGGAGCGTGCGATGAGCCTCATTAGTGGCTTTTTGGTGCGGTTCCCAGTTCTCTGATTCAAGTAGGATGACTCAGGTGCCTTAGGGTGCGCGGGGAGTGGCTGGTGACTGATCATTGCTCTGCACTTAAGCCCAAGGAGCCCAGCCAGGACTCAGGGCATATACTCCTACACATCCCCAGTCAGGAGTTTGAGTCAACCAGAGCGGAAGGAAACACCCCAAGCTCAGGTGGGCGCTGCACACACACGCAGGTGCGGGTGGGGGGAGGGGACTTCCCTCCAAGGACCTGCAGGAGTCGAGGGGAAATCGGAAAGTAAAGGGTTAACCTGGGCTTTGGGGCCACGTATATTCTAAGCAAACGGAAGAGAGGAAGTAAAACAAGGACGGGGATAGGAAAAAGAAAAAATGCTGCAGTTCACTCTTCTTAGACCAAGGGGGACCCCAGAAGGAGGGACCGGCCATCGCACAGGCACTCGAGAACACAAGTCTGCTCTGGCCCCAGAATCACCTGCCCCTGTGCGCATGAGCAAAGCAAGTACAGCGGCACAGCCTTTGGCATCACAGAGGGCCAGGAAATGCAGAGGGGAGGCCGCCGGCATTTCTGAGCACCGACCACGTGACGGGGGCTTTGTGCCCATGACCTACTTACTCCTTGCAGCAGCTGTGTGTGAGAGGGCTGTCCCTGCTTTACAAAAGAGGAGGCTCGCAAAGGTTAGCTGGGGCAAAGTCACAGAAGCAGCATGTGGCAGGTCTGGGAATGGCGACCACGTCTACCCAGCCCCAAACCCCACACACATCCCCCTCTGCCTCCAAAGGCCACCTCGGCTCGACTTGGGGACTCACCTCCTCATGGTTCTTCTTGAGACACAGCAGCTCCTCCTTCAGGGACTCCACCTGCATCTCCAGGTCAGCCTTGCACAGGGTCAGCTCGTCCAGGATCCTGCGCAGGCCGTTGGTGTCGGCCTCCACCAGCTGGCGCAGGGCCAGCTCCGTCTCGTACCTGTGCAAGGACGGGGTCAGCCACTGAGGCCTGAAACTGCGTGCAGACCCAGGGAAGACCTTGAACCAGTAGAGCTCTGCCCACTCACTCCCTGTGAAGCCAATGCAAACTGCCCCCAGTGTGTGCAGGGAGAGGGGGTGCCCTGTTCCCGGCCAAACTCACTTGGTCCTGAAGTCGTCAGCAGCCAGCTTGGCATTATCAATGTGCACGACCATCCTGGCATTCTCTGCCTTGGTGCACAGAACCTGGGGGCCAACACATAGGTTAGTCTGGAAGGACAAGAAGGGGAAAGAACCCTAATGAGAAGATGCTAGCCCAGGTGGGGCTCAGCAGCCTGGCACCCATCCCTGCAGAAGCCCTTTCCCTGGAACTTGGGGGCTATTTGGTGAACTGCCAGCCTTGGAGAACCTGAGATTTATTTTCTAAGCACCTAGTTCTTCCTGAATCCTAAATGCAATGAGCCATGTGGAGGGAAAGAATCGCATTTGGTCTGAAGTCATTCACATGACAGAACTAGTCCTGAACTGGCACTAACCCTGAATACTAACATGCACTGAACATGCACCTGTACCAAGGGCCCTGCCGAGCCCTTTACCTGCAGCAACTCATGGGTTGGCTTAATAGCCCTTTTAGCCAAGGCCCACCATTATCCCCTATTTCACAGAACAGGAAACTGAGGCTTGGAGAAGAGAAGGGACCTCCCAATGCCATGCTCTCAAAACCACTGGGAGAACTGGAACCAGATCCTGGCCTCTTGCTACAGGAAGGGCTGTGACTGAGTGCCAGATCACGAGATACTCTTCTGCCCTGGGGAAGTCTCTTTTCCCTGAACATAGCTTAGTAATTCACAAGATTCGGATCTGGAATGGCAGCCACTCCAGTCGCCTCCCCAGAGAGTGTGCTCACCGCAGGCCCTCACCTTCTGCTGCAGCTCCTCAATGGTCCTGAAATAGGACTGGTAGTCAGGACACATGGTGGGCACCTGGGACTGGCAGGCCTCCTGGATCTTGCTCTCCAGGCTGGCGTTCTCCTGCTCCAGCTGGCGCACCTTCTCCAGGTAGTTGGCCAGCCGGTCGTTCAGGACCTGCATGGTCTCCTTCTCGTTGCCATTGAAGGTCCCTTCACAGAGCCAGCTGCAGGTCCCCATGGAGCTGGTTGGCCGGCAGCTGCTGGGCCGGCAGGAGCTGGAGAGGTAGGACTTGGGGAAGCAGCTGGCTGGCCGGTAGCTGGTGGGCATGCAGACGGAGGGCACGCAGGTCATGGGCTGGCAGACGTAGCCCAGGCAGAGCTCGGGCCGGCAGCTCATGTTGCTGGAGCAGACAGAGGAGGGCCGGGGGCAGCCCTTGCCAGAGGCTGGTGAGCAGCTGGATGTCATGTTGGGTAGAGCGTCTCCCCAGCCGCAGCTCCCAGGATCACCAGCGTCTGTCGACTCCATCCGCTCAGGCTTTATATACCCTTGGAGTGAGGGGGCTCGCGCTAGAAAGTCACCATGGGGGGGTGTTGATGTTGAGCCTGAGCCCCACAGGAAGCTGCTAATTAATTTATAATTGAGTTTCCAACAAGGAGTTCTTTTCCTCGTAAAAGGGACCAAGCATGTCATTTGGCTCGCACGGGACTCTGGGCTCCTGTCATTGACCACCAGGGCAGGGCTTCAGGACACATCTTCAAAGGACCAGCTCCGTGCTGGGTTCTCATTATCTGGGCGGAGCTCCAGGAGACCACGGTGGCCTGGCCACCTGCACCCCCCGCCCACTCCCACCCTGAGAAAGTCCACAGTCCTGTGGGCCAACAGCTGCTGCCTTTAATGAGAGCATTCCCTGTGGGAAGAGGCCTGGCCCCTTAACAAGGAAATGTGTGGGTGACAGAAGCTGCATCGATACCAGCAGTAGTATAAATCCAGGGAAAGACCTGCTGAAGCCTCTTAACCTGCATCATCCTCATACTCAGCAGGAGAAATAATATCAGGGAGGAAAGAGTGAACTGAGGCACAGGCAGAAAGCCCATGAATCAGGGATGCTTTATTAGCTGGACATTATTGAGAAAGAGGAAGGAACCCTCCGTTGGGGAAAGAGTTCAATATCATGAACATCTCCATAAGGAAGATGCTCGATCTCCTGGTCCTCTCTCTTGTGGATCACCTCCAGGGATGGAGCTATCGAGAGGTCGATTATTGGTTGGACAGGCTGGATCAGGCCCTGCTGTCACTTTCTGCAGTGGTAGACAAGGAGAACTCACTTGGGGTCCTTGCTGTGGATCAGCTCTCTTGCAACCCCAAGATGAGCTAGGTCAGGAGACAGGGAGCAGGTGTCTCCAGGGACAGAAGCCCTGGGCATTCCATGGGAAAGTACCATGCAACACTGGTATTCAGCCCTGCTGCAGTGCTTGTGGGCTCTCACACTTCAGGTTCGATGTGTGAGCCTCCATTTATTCATTAATCATCTTAACTTAATACTGGGACGTAAGTGCTTGCTTATTTTTCATATATTCTTCAAAGTGCTAGTGAGGGCGGGGGAAGCCACCAACCCTATCAAGTCAAGGTAGAGAAGCTATGGAGTGATTTTCAGGTACATCATTTGAAAGTTCAATAACTAGAATTCCGCACCATTACCTAAGTTGTGTGAAGATGACCAGATACAGTGTGCATAATTTGCCTTTCTTTGCTACCTATTCTGACTTGTTTGTAATTGATTTCCTCGCAACCAAATACACCAGCGACGAGCTAGCCAATCAATATTTTGAATGATTTTCGATGAGCTTACTCACCTCTCTCAACCTTCATAGAATTGAAGAGATTTAGAGTCTTGCTCTGGATTAGGCTTTGGCTTAAGCAAATGTTGTGACTGTTTGATCTTCTATCCAGACCACTTAATTTTCTTCCTATCCGCAATCAGGCTGTACTGTTTTCTTCTCCTCATGTGTTCACTGGAGTATTCCCTTCGAGAACTTTCCTTGGCTTTCACAAGGTGCAGTTTCTAGCCTCTTGCTGCCTGAATGGTCAATATGCCTTTGTCACTAAGTTAAATCACGTCTGCTTTTCCATTTATAAGGAGAACCATGTGACTCTTCCTTTCATTTGAACACTTTGAGGCCACTGTAGGGCTATTAATTGGCCTAATTTTAATACTGACTCAGGGAGAGGATCCCCAAGGAGAGGAGAGGCAGGGAATGGCCAGTGGAGCTGTCAGAACACAGACAACGCAACCTCTGTTGAGTGCCACGGGCACTCCAGGTCACCGTCACATAGTAACACTGCAGATCATGGACCACAGGGCACATATAGCAGCAAGGGAAGGGCTGGCAAGGGGGCTGCTGAACGGGCAGGATCACATGAAAGAAGAGGGTGGGTATGAACATGCTCCCAAAGGCCCCTGGGCGTGGGCTCTATTACCACCTTTACATGAACCACACGTACAGGGTGGTCAAGTCTGAGCTGCTCCACACTGGTTGTGAGGCTCCAGCTTTGTCCGTCCTCCTCTGGGATCTAGATGACCCAGAAGACTATAGTGGGAGGGGTTTGATAATGCCTGCCATCACACTGGGGTCTTGGAGAAAGTTCTTCAAAGGAAAACTGAGCAAAAATCTCCATGTAGGCCTCTATCCACTACTCTGAACAGGCGTAAAGGGGCCCTGTCATCCCCAGGGTCACAGGTCAACATCCCCCACTCACCTGCCCAAGGGCCACTCCTCTGCCCCTAGCAGAGACGCAAAGCAATAAGACAGAGTGACTGAATTAGGCATTGAGAGCCAGGACAAGTGTGCTTTATTGTTCTGCTCATAGACGTCATCCATTGCATTTCAAACCCACTGAAACAGCACCCAAAGGGAAGCCCGACCCAGGAGGCAGGCTCAAGGCAGGCAGTCTGAGACCCTTGGCCCATTGAAATGATGAGGAGCTGAAGCCTTAGGGCTGGAGCCTGAGTGACAGACTTGAGAAACTTTGAGATGAGTATTTGCAGTAAGCACTCCCAGGGCCAGGGCCTGGGCCTGGGCTCTGCCCAGAGAAGGGGGTTAGGCTTTGAGAATTAGGGTTGAGTAGTGGCCAAGGTCAAGGCCTGGAGACCATGGCCTTGGCTTTCTGGCTGAGTCGCTCTCAGTACCGGCCCCCAGGGCACGGTACACAGATAGGGCGGGGGCTGCAGGTTGTGCGAGCCGCAGGAAGACAGGGGAGGCACGGCTTGGAGGGCAAGTGGTCAGGCGCACACGGGTTACACGGGAGCCTAGGAGAGAGACAGAAAGGTCAGATTGCGACGATGCTCCAGTTGCTGTTCTCAATCACTCAGAGCACCTTGAAATCTCCTCTTTTTCCAATGAGGATACAGTGGTCCAGAGAGAAAAGGGGACTTGCCAGAGTCACATGATGACTTTGTAATAAGACCAGACTAAAGCCAGGGCTCTGAACTGAAACCCAGGGCTCTGACCCGGGATGCTGGGCTCTTCCCAGGCTCCATGCTGCCTCCCCAGGACTTCGTGATTGCTTTCAGAAGACAGTGGCCAGCAATACTCACTTGCAGTCCTCGCTCTCCAGCAGGCCCCGGTACGTGTTGATCTCGCTCTCCAGCCGGGCACGCACGTCCAGCAGCACCTGGTACTCCTGGTTCTGCCGCTCAAGGTCACTCCTGATCTCGGCCAGCTGGGATTCCACGTTGGTGATCATGCACTGCATCTGGGCCAGCTGGGAGCTGTAGCGGGCCTCCGTTTCCGCCAGGGTGGACTCCAAGGCATCTCTCTGTTGAGGCGAGGTATGTGTAGGAAAGGAGGTTAGGGGTCAAGAAGGAGCAAGGAGGATGCACCAGATCCATGTGGCTCTCAAGAGACCTCAGAATCCAGGAATAGAAGTTTAGAGATCAGGATGAACCACAAGCAAGCGTCAGATCACTTGAGAAGAGGTGATGAACCCCTGTAGCGTCTCTGATCTAAAGAGTATCTCCCTGCTAATGATATCCCTGAGTAGCCATGATTACTCAGACTATCTGCTCACACAGACACAGGAGCTACAGCAAGGACGGGTCAGTTGCTACAAGCCTCTTGTCTGCCCACTGGACATTGTGAGTGGGGGCTGGGCCTTCACTCTTCTCTGCACAAAAAGTCCATCATGCTCAACAACTGCACCTCTGAGGCACCTCTGAGTGTGGAGAACAGGGACCGGTGTGCTCCGGGCGGGTCTGCACAGCTCTGCCCACAGCGGGCCTCACCATGCTCTGCTGGGCCTGCAGCTCGATCTCCAGGGCGTTGACCGTGCGTCTCAGCTCGATGATCTCCGCCTGACACGTCTGCAGCTGCTCCGAGCTCGACACCACCTGCTGGTTCAGCTCCTCGGTCTGCAACATACACACAGGGAAAGTGAGGGGAACCTGGGGGACCCTGGAACCTGGGACTTGGGAACCCTGGGGACTTGGCATCAGAGTGCTCCAGAGGCCATGTGGCATCGTGAACCAAGAAAGGCCCCCCAGATCTCCCAGACTGACCCGCTTATTCATACCCAAGGCCACTGCTCCTGATCGGACAGCGACCTGCCTAAGGTGCACAGTGAGGTCAAAACAGCTGGAGCTCGGACTCTGGTTTCTGGCTTCAGAGCCCCGAGGTCACTTCTGCAGGACCCACTCTGTTCTCCTGCACCGTTTCCAGTACCTACCTGGGTGTTAAACCAGTCTTCAGCTTCCCGGCGGTTGTTCTCCACCAGGGTCTCATACTGGCACCTCATCTCATCCAGAACACGGTTCAGGTCAACAGGCGGGGCAGCATCCACCTCGACATTGAGCCGGTCACCGAGCTGGCAGCGCAGTGAGTTCACTTCCTGTGGCACAGACCAGAACCAGTCGTCACCCATCTGCTTCCACATATGCCTACCTCCTCCCCATGCTACCTCCTCCCCATGCTCACCTCCTCCCCATGCTCACCTCCTCCCCATGCTCACTTCCTCCCCATGCTACCTCCTCCCCATGCTACCTCCTCCCCATACTTAAGTCCTCCCCTACGTGTACCTCCTCGTGGTTCTTCTTGAGACACAGTAGCTCCTCCTTCAGGGACTCCACCTGGGCCTCCAAGTCAGCCTTGCACAGGGTCAGATCATCCAGGAGCCTGCGCAGGCCGTTCATGTCCGACTCCACCAGCTGGCGCATGGACAGCTCCATCTCATACCTGGCAGATACCCCCAAGACCCCTGAAGCTGCATTTCCATTTGATATCGAAGTCAGATCCCACCCAGGCTAGCCTGGTGCTGTGTGTCCTGCCTTAATCCTCAGCGACTCCACGCAGCCAAAACCCCAGTCCCGGCTCCACTCCTGTGCAGCTCTACCAGCCCCAAGCAAAGGAAGAGCAGGACAACTCACTTGGTCCTGAAGTCGTCCGCGGCCAGCTTGGCGTTGTCGATCTGCACCACCAGCCTGGCATTCTCCGCCTTGGTGCACAAGGTCTGAGGGATAAAGAAGTGGCTTCAGTGAAAGGAGGGGCTTTCTGCTGTTTACAGGCCCCCAAAGCAGGCCTGAGCTGCCCTTGGAGGGACAGGGTCACCCAACCTGGGCTCTTGGCAGCTGAGGCTCCAGGAGGCTGTGTGTGTGATGGGAACCCCTCAGGTCCCTGTAGTGCGCTGATCTGGCACCTGTACCATGGGTCCCAGATAGGGAGGCTTGGAAATGCTGCAGGGAGGCCCGGTGTGGAGCTTCTCCTATCTAACTCGCCCCTGCAGGGACTGGGCACCGACAGCACACGCCGCCACCCCGTCGCAGTTGGTCCCTCTGGGGAACTCCCAGGACCATCGGGATGTGGGCTGGACACACAGGAAACCCTGAGCAGCTTTTCCTTCCCTGAGCTAGTCAGAGGAAGCCTGATCTATACCACACACACAAAATAGACCCCTGACCCTAAACACATGAAGAAATTAAAATTCAGAGAGGCAGGATGTGGTGCAAAAGTTTACACGGCCGGTTAGTCCACAGAACCTTAAGTTCTGGCTAAACTAACCTCCACTGGAGGCCCCTGAATAGGTCACTTAGCCAGCCTGGCCTTCAGTGCTCACATCTGTAGAGTGGGCTAATCATTCATGCTTCCCAAGTTTACAAGGGAGCAAAGGAGCCCGCAGGCGTGAGCCTGAGACCTCTGCTGTGCCCCGGGGGAGAACGGCGACTACCCCAGTCGGTGCTGGAGACCCCGAAGTCACTGCGCCCCTCACCTTCTTCTGGAGCTCCTCGATGGTGCGGAAGTAGGACTGGTAGTCGGGACACAGGTAGGGCACCTGCTGCTGGCAGTACTCCTGGATGCGGCCCTCCAGGCTGGCGTTCTCCTGCTCCAGCTGGCGCACCTTCTCCAGGTAGCTGGCCAGCCGGTCGTTCAGGGACTGCATGGTCTCCTTCTCGCTGCCAGTGAGGATGCCCTCCCCAAACCAGCCCCCTCCCAAGCTGTAGCTGGTGACAAAGCCCCCGGAGGGGAGGCAGAGGGCAGGGAGGCAGCTGGCGGCCCTGCAGCTGCTTCTGCCCACTCCAGCCGAGCACGCAGAGAAGCTCCGGGCCCCGCGGGCGAGACTCGGGAGCTTGCAAGAGCTGCTGGAGTACATGGTGGACATGCGCGTGCCCCCCACTGGGCCCTTGAGAGACCCCGAGGAGAAGCTGGCCTTGAGGCACTTGGAAGCCATGTCTCGGCAGCCAGACAGGACAACAGCTCCGAGTCCACACCCCCGATGCAGAGGGCTGCTCCTCACCCCCGGTTTATATCTCTGCCCCAGTGGGCGTTGGCCTTTACAAAGTGTTTTCTCCTCATTAAAGTTAATACCACTTTCTATCAGAACCCCTCATTAACCTGTTATTTAGCTTTCTGTGAACATTTCCCGGCCTCGTAAAAAAAGGAGCCCCGTTGGACCAGTGGCTGAGTCGAGACTCATCTCCACCACCCCGTGTCGCCAAGAAGGCCACGTCTGTGTCAGTTCTTCAAAGGGCGCTGTCATCAGGGCCAGACCTCAACCTCCCCGGGAAGGGGCGTGGGAGCCCAGCCCCGTCCTGACTTTCTCCGGCGTTGTCTCCTTTTATGGGCCCCCAGGGAGTAGAGGAGGCTTCGGACTGGCTCCTGGGCCGTAGAGAAGCAGGTCTGATGGGTGCAGGAAGACAAGGACCTCACACCCAAGCGGGCACAGAAGGTTCTAGAATGGCCAGAAAGTATGGTGATAATGACCAGCCATCACAGTTTCCCCAGGTTTTAGTGCTGAAAGCCCCTCAGTCCTGGGCAAAATGGGACAGCTGGTCACCCCCGACACAGCCAAGCCCCACCAGACACACTCCCACTCCCTTTTTGCAGGTCCCTCAGCTTCAGTCAAAACAACTAGAGGTCAATGACCTGGGAGCCTGCCCGTGGCGACACCTCCCGCATGCAGGAAGGTATGTTTCTCCGGCCCTGGTTGGAAAATGGAAAAGTCTTTCCTTCTGGTTTTGGGGGGGTGGGGGGGGAGCAGCCTTGACTCCCAGGCTTGCCGAGAAGGCTCAGAGAGACCGACCTTCAGTTTCATCTCTGCTACAGGAGCTATTTGGACTGATACCCAGAAAGCTTGAGGGGGGTATTTTTATTCACATTAATCTGCCAAGCAAGTAAGACCTGAAAGAGGAGCTGGTGGCTGAGCGGAGGGCAGCGAGCTGGTGGCTGAGCGGAGGGCAGCGTGGACAAGGATGGGCCTCATCGGGGGAAGCCTGAGGACTTGCCTCTGATGTCCCCTGGGTCGGGGCCATGCTTACTAGTTTAGGGGTGTGTTACAGGAAATCACCAGGAAGCCCTGCATAATCACCCTCGGGCAAGACGCTCAGCCCTCTCCTGAACTTCGCCTTGCTTCGCCCCCCTGCCCGTGTGTGCCCCGGCTTCTCACCCCATCCCCCCAACCCGCGGACATTGAGAGCCGGCTGAGTTGCCTCCAGCCGAAGGCAGAGCTGAGATGCCAGCCCACCGGAGCCTAACCTCACCCTCTCGGCCCACCTCCGCCTCTGCCCCGGAATCTCATCCCCCTGCCAGACACGGCGGGCTCTGTGGAAAGAGGGGAAGACAGAACTGGGGGTGACAACAGCTCTGTGTCCCTAGAGAAGCAGCCCAGCTTCGTGGCTGTGTGTGACTCCATAGGCTCAAATCCCACATGGGGGGGTTTCAGTTCCTGCCGTGTACCAGCGTGTGGTGTGGCTTCTTTCGGTCTCTCCGCTTCCTCCTCTGGAAAGTGGGAAGAGGATGTGCATCCCTCCCTCCTCAGGCTGCGTGAGGAAGATCTGAATTTGAGGCCTTAGAACAGACCCGCTCCTAGCAGTCAGGGACAGCCTCTGCCACGGCGCCGGGTATCTAGCACTGCAGATGGCTCTCGGCCCACAGGACAAGCCACAGGCCAGGTGTGTGTCCAGGCCCCAGGTAGAGAGCTGTCATGAGTCAGCATGCCGTTCCCACACCTCGGGCCGGTGTGCCACGCCCGCCCAACCCAGGCGCAAGGCTCCCTCTCTGAAATCCATGCCCCGGTGCAAAGGACATGCTGAGCTGGGTGCCGCCTGGGTGTTTACAGGGTTCCACCCAAGCCTTACTAAGTCACAGTGCCCTGGGCATGTCTGCTGGGCTCAACAAGGGCCACCCTGGGGACACAGGGCCCAGAGAAGCCTCAGCAGCCGGGGTCTGGGGGCCCCCAGGCCATCGGTCTAACCCCGGAGGTCACATGGGCTCACAGGCAACCTCCTCACCTGTGCTGCCCAGCCTGGGGGGGCCGGGAAGGGGGCCTCTCCCCCCGCCATGCTGCACTCCATGCATCCTGGCAGTCACTCCTCATGGCTTCATGAGGTCAGCATCACCAATACCCCCATCTCACAGATGCGTAAACTGAGACTTGGAATGTTTGGGGAGGCTTCCCAAGGCCACACAGCTAGTGAGCAGCAGAGCCGACAGACCTGGAGTTTGCACAGCCCTTTGAGGTACGCCCTCTCCTCGCAGCTCCCTGAAGCACAGCCGTGGCCAGTAGGGCGCTACCTCCTAGGGTGCTGAATGTCACCCAAGGCCCACCCAGCCTTCCCTTGAAACAGACCCCCAGACTGACCGCCTCAAGACCTGAGCCCCACACCACTGAAGCTGGGCTCCGGCCCCAGCCTGGACTCCCGGGAGCCTGCTCCCTACTCCTGCCCCGCTAGGCCTTCCCAACTCTGAACGCCCGTGGCAGTGACTGGTGCTTGACCCATTGCCCTTCCATTTACCGAGGTCCTTGAATTGTCTTATGTTTCGACCCTACTTGCCAGGGAGATTGAGCTCTGGGGGCCAGAATTGCCTTGCACTACTTTTGAGACCTCTGCAGTGTCAAGCATGGTGCTGGGATTCTAGGTGTCTCATACTGGGTGGGTGGGTGATGGATGGGTGGGTGGGTAGGTGGGTAAATGCTTTACCATTGGTAAACTGAAGGAAGCAAAGAAAGGTTTTTGAGAGGAAGGAAGCACAAGCAGAGAAAGAAATAAAAAAACAAAGTGGGTAGGGAACAGGGAAGGAAAGAAACGTCCCCAGTCACTCTGGCTCTTACAGGGAGTAAGACAAGACTCAGGTGGCAAGAGATTAGGCACTTCTGTGCACGTGGACACGCCATGACCAATCCCTTTGGCGGAGAACAAGTATTATCTGGGCTCCAAGTCACTGCCCAAAGGAAGACAGGACACAGAAGCCCGAGCTGAAGGTGCTACCTTCTTGATAAGCTTCTGTAAAAATTTGTGTAAGACGTACAAGTAATATTGTTCTATTTCTTCTTGGCATTCTTCTTAGTAGGACAAAATAATTACCTAGAACCCCACATCAGCCAGAACAAATATTGTTTGGCAAGTGTCCTAATCACTTCCCCTGTGGGATCTTCGTGGGCTGTTCGAGGGACCCACACTGTGCCCAGAACATGCCGTGGATGTACTTGACCTTGCCTTATAATACTTTCTCCCTTCCTCCTTCTCTGTCCATCCTTGAAAATCCTGTCAATTCCACTTCTCCCCCAAAGCGTTCGCTGGCCACCCCAGCTCAGTGACCTCTCCCTTTGCTGAGAACCTGAGCGTCTACCCCACCCCCGCACCTGCTGGACTGCCAGCTCCTGGGGACCAGGGAACCCAGGAACCAGGAAAGTGTCACCCCACTTCCCTTCCTGGGAGCCCAGGCTGGCCAGCTCCTGGGGACCAGGGAACCCGGGAACCAGGGAAGTGTCACCCCACTTCCCTTCCTGGGAGCCCAGGCTGGCCAGCTCCTGGGGACCAGGGAACCCGGGAACCAGGGAAGTGTCACCACACTTCCCTTCCTGGGAGCCCAGGCTGGCTGACTGAAGTTTGCTTGACTTGGGCTGGCCCAGAACTCCCTCCCCTGGACTGTCCCCAGTGTTGGCCTGGGGGAGGGCCAGCAGGGCGATGGGAGCTTGACAAGGAAAGAGAAGCTGGAGGGGAAAGAGAGGCCACAGGCGCTGGCAGGGTCACCGAGGAGGCCCTAGGAGGCTCTGTGTTTTCTAGGGGAAGCCAGGGGACGGCGCCAGGGCCATCTGGACAGGACCAGGGTCTGAGCTCATTGACCAGGGCCCGAGGTAGCCCCGTTATTAGATGTCTTTGAATTACCCTGTCACTTCCTACCACTCAGAGCCCAAGAAGACTGACCTAGTGTGGGGGGCCCAGATTCACCTTTCTGCCTTCACCCCCTGGTCACCCCACTTCCTTTCCTGGGAGCAACTTTACTGTAACCACTGACACTGCCCCACAACATCCCCACCAATAACCACATGAGACTAGACAGAGCCGAGTTTGCTATGCCAAGAGAACACACTTTATTGGGTAAATTTCCAGGGAAACCTAGTTTTGCACATCGTAAAAGCAATGAAGTGGAGGAACGCAATCTAAGAAGTATTTTGGCAGAAAACCTGCTGAGCGGGGAGCCCAGGGGGAGGTGGGGTTGTTAGAGCAGGAGCCACAGGGTGTCCTCCTTCCTGCAGGCCTGTCGGTAGTGGGGGCTGGTTACAGCGGGCGGGGCTGCACGTGCTCCCGGGAGGAAATGACCTTCCCGTCTCTGATCTCCTCGGTGATGGTGCGGATCTGGGTGCTGATCTGGGAAGCCGGGGCGCAGGGCACAGTTGGGGCACAGGGCCCGGAGGAGATGTAAGGGACTCGAACTGTTGGCTGGCATTCCGTGGCACACGGATGGGCTGGCAGCCTGAGAAAATGAAATAAATCAGGGTGCATTCAGCATCGGGCACTGGACTGAGATCCAGGCTAAACAGATTTAGGGCATCAAGTGAGACGGGTGGGTGCTGGCAAGAAAGAGCCTCAGTCAGGGCCTCTGAGACCCCAGAGGATGAAGGCCAGACACTCCTAGACCAAGCATGATGGCTGAACAGCACCGTGTTGGGGCCGGTTTGCCCCTTATGAGTGGCCAAAGCCTGGGACTAAAGGAGGGGGCAGTGCTTTGACCCCCTGTCATCTGTGCACCCCCCGCCCCCTGCAGGGACTGAGCCCTCCTTGCAGCTAGGCGAGCCCCTCCCCAAGGGTCACTCACTTGCAGTCTTCTCCCTCCAGCAGGCGGCGGTAGGTGGCGATCTCCGACTCCAGACGGGCCTTGACGTCCAGCAGCACCTGGTACTCCTGGTTCTGCCGCTCCAGGTCACAGCGGATCTCGGCCAGCTGGGACTCCACGTTGGTGATCATGCACTGCATCTGGGCCAGCTGGGAGCTGTAGCGGCCCTCGGTCTCCGCCAGGGTGTTCTCCAGGGAGTTCCGCTGCAGTGGGAAAGAAGAGTTGCCTCCTTCGTCAGGAGGGTCTCCAGCCCAGAGACCCACGGCCCCGAGGATCTGCGGCCACACCCTGCATGCTGAGGCTGGGGGGCAGGGCCTGCCTCCAACGGTGCGTGGCCACATGGACAGGACACTCACCATGCTGTGCTGGGCCTGCAGCTCGATCTCCAGGGCGTTGACCGTGCGTCTCAGCTCGATGATCTCCGTCTGGCAGCACTGCAGCTGCTCCGAGCTCGACACCACCTGCTGGTTCAGCTCCTCAGTCTGAAAAGCAGAGGCCCCAGCAGTCATCCCCGTGAAACCACCCTGAGGGCACCCTCCCCTGGGAGCTCCCGGTCCCGGCTGCCCCAGCCCCACCTGGGTGTTAAACCAGGACTCCACGTCTCTCCGGTTATTCTCCACCAGGGCCTCATACTGGCATCTCATGTCATCCAAGATCTTGTTGAGATCCACGGTGGGGGCGGCATCCACCTCCACATTCAGTCGGTCCCCAAGTTGGCAACGGAGCGTGTTGACTTCCTGCAGGGAGAAGGCGAGACGGCAGCAGGCCATGAGAAAGACCCGGGGCTGGGGTCCACCTACCTGCAGGCAAAGCCGCCTCCCTCGGCTGCCAGCTGTGTGACATTACAAGGGACACTTAACTTCTCTGAGCCCGACTCCTCATGGAGCTAACCCTACCTCCTCTGGGGATTCAGGGGAGGAACACGACACGATGCAGACGCCAAATAGAATTGCTGTTACTGAGTGCGGATGGAGGGTTAGTGCTGTGGCCAGGAGTGTGTGAGCTGTGTGACCTTTGCAAGTGACTTAACCTTCCTGTGCCCCATCCTCTCATGTGTAAAACGAAGCTTGTACTTGAGTATCGAGAGGTTGAAATGACATGAGGAGCGATGCCAAGCACCTCGCATAGCTCCGGACGTGGTCAGCTATCTATAACCGCAGGTGCGGCTCTGGGCGGCGCCTTTGTCGGGCCCAAGGTCAGCAGTGGCTCCCAGCTGGACAACAGACACTGGCCAACAGGAAGGGGGCGCGGCACCAGCCTCACCTCCTCGTGGTTCTTCTTGAGACTCAGCAGCTCCTCCTTCAGGGACTCCACCTGCATCTCCAGGTCAGCCTTGCACAGGGTCAGCTCGTCCAGGAGCCTGCGCAGGCCGTTGATGTCGGCCTCCACCAGCTGGCGCATGGACAGCTCCGTCTCGTACCTGTGTGCACGCAACAGTGCCTGGTCTGCCACAGGGAGCCAGCACTGGCGGGCCCCGGCCCCCGCCCCGCTCCGCGTCTGATTCAGGGTCTTTTCCCTTGACGCAGGAGGCCTGCGCCCTATTTCCCACCTACAGTTGCATCTGGTCTTACTCCCATGTCACCAGCTCCCAAAAGCAGGGACAGAGGCAGGGGAGCAGCACAGAAACCTCCTGAGCAGGCCTACTCACTTAGTCCGGAAATCGTCGGCAGCCAGCTTGGCGTTGTCGATTTGCAGAACCAGCCTGGAGTTCTCAGCCTTCGTCAATAGGATCTGGGGCACAAAGGGTGTCCCGTGAGCTGGGGAGGACCCTGAAGTGTGGGAGGGGACAGTCCAGCAAACAGAATCCAGGCATCTAAGTACCACCTTCAACATTTCCAGTACTGAACCCTGATCCCTGTGTCCTGAGCCCTGATCCCTGTGTCCTGAGCCCTGAGCCCTGAGCCCTGAGCCCTGTGTCCTGTGTCCTGAGCCCTGAGCCCTGTGTCCTGAGCTCTGAGCCCTGAGCCCTGAGCCCTGAGCCCTGAGCCCTGTATCCTGTGTCCTGAGCCCTGAGCCCTGTGCCCTGAGCCCCATCTGTTAGATGGGTTTGATAACACCATTCCCTGCAAGGCAAGGAATAAAAAGGCCAAAGGACGGGAAAGCACCAGACACAAGGACTGTGTCCAGCAGGGCGTGGTGCATGTTACTGGCCTTCCTACAGCTGAGGCGGCAGAGGCCTGGGGAGGAATAACTGGCAACAGGTTACTAGCAAGGGAGAGACAGTCAAAGAGATCTGGCCCCCCCAGGAAGCCAAGACTCTAGAGAGCAGAACCTGCCAGAATCCACCAAGAGCTACCATCCCCTCTGCAGTCTCTTGGGAGGAACGTCCATCCCAGGGGTTGGCTACCAGGCTGCAGAGGGGCCAGGACCCGTTACCTTCTGCTGGAGCTCCTCGATGGTCTTGAAGTAGGACTGGTAGTCTGGGCAGATGTACGGGATCTGCGACTCGTACCACTCCCGGATGCGGCCCTCCAGCTCCGCGTTCTCCCGCTCCAGCTGGCGCACCTTCTCCAGGTAGCTGGCCAGACGGTCGTTCAGGAACTGCATGGTCTCCTTCTCGCTGCCATTGAAGGAGCCCTCACCGAACCAGCCCCCATTCCCAAGGAAGCCAGAGGAGTAGCTCCCCGAGGACATGTAGGAGCCAGGCATGCAGCTCCCGTAGCTGGAGAAGCCCATCCTGACGGAGGAGGACGACCCCACAGCACCAGCAAGGCTGGGGACCCTGCAGGAGCCGACAGAGCGGACCGAGGACATCCGGGACATGCTGCCTGCCGTGCCACACAGGCCTTTGACAGACCCACAGGAGAACACGGGGGAGCAGAGCTGGGTGGCCATGATGCTAGCAGAGGAGGATCGCAGCTTAGCCAGGAGCTGGGGTTCTGGACTCCTGAGGCCTCTCCCGGCTGTTTATATACACTCTCTGTGGGGTGTTGGCATGTTTCTTGGGAAAGCCTATTCCTATTCCGGAAAGCTAATCTCATCATAATGTGATTTTTGCTAACCCTCCAGAAGTCCTTACCTTGTAAAAAAAAAAAAAATCTGGAATTTGGTTTGCTAAGTCAGGACTCTCAGCTGTTGCACTTCCTAGCAAAAGATGGATTTTATTGCCTCTTCAAATCTTTGCACCAGATCCCATAATTTGGGAGTGGCCTCAGGAGCGACATGCGGTCCCTGCCCTCTGCCTGCCTTCCCTGAGCAGCCCGGTCTGCCCACTCGCCACACCCGCCCCTTGTCCCCAGCCCTAGGTGCTGCTCCACTGGGCCACTGGCTGGTGAAAAGGGAGCAAAGGGAACTCAGCTTCGGGGTGCACCTGTGGGGCATCAGGCTCAGAGTTGCCTCGCTTCCACCTACAAGCGCCAGGAGATAGCCTATGTTGTCCCGCTGAATAGACCCAGAAGGTCAACATGGCTAAGAGACTTGCTTGCAGTGAACAGAATTTCTATCTGAAACCAGAGCTTTCAGACCCCAAATCCCACGCCTTTGTCCCACTGCTTCCCCCCACAACCAAGGTCAAGTGCAGAGACCTGGCATTTAGAGACGGGACACCTGACTTCAAGTCCTGGCTCTGCAGATTGCCCGCAACAGTGGCTGGTCACTTCCTCTCGGGCACCTTTGGTGTCCTCGCTGGGACAGGAGGCCCGGCCCTGCTGCTTTACACAGATGCGAGAAAGGCACATCACTCAGGGCTCTCAAAATGCTGGTCCGGCTCAGCGGCCAGCCTTTGATGACGGCTGTGTCTGCTGCTGGCAAAGGACCGTGGGTGTGAGCCCTCAAAAGGGGCACTTGGCAGGGCAGTTTTCCCTGTTCTCTGAACCTAGGAGGGGGAAATCCTGATCGTACCAGCCTGGTCTGAACCCCTGGGTCCCTGGACAAGTTCCAGAGATGATCAATGCACTCTTTGGACAGGGAAGAAATAAGAACAAAGGTAGCACCTCCAGATTGTTAAGCAAGGAGTTAAGAGGAGAACCTGAGAATTAAGGGCCGAGCTGAGCATGGCCCTCCCGCCTCACAAGATACGATGCTTTCCCAAGGCTTGGGCAACCCGCTCCCACCTCTCCCACACAGACTGCTTTGCAAGACTGGCATTTATGGAAGCATTTATGTGCTTCTGAAGTTGCAATTTACAACTCTTAAAATGCTTTATAAGCTTCTCTCTGGAATTACTCAGGAGGGTTTGGCTGGAGTGCACAAGCCTCGCCCAGTGCGGTGGGCACCTCCACAGGATGCCTGAGGTGGGCTCCGGGGGCGAGCCCCTTGGGAGTGGGACTGGGGGCGTCAGGCGTCCAGGGTTCTGCCCATGCCAGCAGCGGCTCCTCGTAGCCACCCCTGCCGCTGCTCTCTGTGGGACCGCGGGCGGCCCGTCACAGCCTCTGCACTGCTGACGTCCTAGACTAGCAGTTCTTTGTTGGGGGCCTCCCGTGCGTTGTAAATGTCAGCAGCATTTCCCGCCTCTGCTCCGGACCCCAACCCCGTCCCCCAGGGGTGACGATGAAAAGTGACCCCGGGCATTGCCACTGTCTGGGGGGCAGGAGCGCTGGTCTGTGTCCCGGCCTTTGTACACACTGCAGGTGGCAGCCCCTGGAAGGGAAGGGCGCTGGCACCTCGAGGAGGAGGTCTCTGCTTCTGCCACCGCGGAGCTGGACGTCACAGGACACAGCGAGGCCAAGGGTGTCCAGTGTGCCACCTGATCAGAGAGGAGAGCTCAGAGCTACAGAGCAGCTCCTCTTCCCAGGCCACCCACCCTACTTGTGCCCCAACCCTGGGGAAAGCCCCCCTCCTAGGTGTTGAGTAAATCAGGGTGCCCACTTACTGGGTTCTGTTTCAAAATAAGGTTCTATTCAGAAGCCACTCTTTCTAACCTCAATCAGAAATACACCGGATTAAAGGTCAGGACCCCCAACTGCAGGCCCAGCTCTGCCCCAAACTCCCCTTCTAGGCCGCACCCCCTCTTGGCCTCAGAGCCCCCATCTGAAGAGGAAGGACCACACCTGGGGAGCTGGGGGTGCTTCCATCTCACGCATTATAGGATTTGAGGCCCGTGGTTTGCCCAGAAGTCCCAGGAACATGTCTGACGCGGCCACCGCCCCCCACGCCACCTCCCGGCTCTGTCCTGCTGCCCGCTCCACCGACCCACAAACGAAGAGGAGTCCAGAGGGCGGCCGGCGTCCATGACGTGGCTGGGTCTCCTTTCTTTGCAAACCCCCAAGGACCTTGGGGCTTCCCTCTGGGGCACAACGCAAGAGCATTGGGGCGCTGCCCCTCCTGGCTTCCTTCACGGGGGGCAGCATGACCCTCATTCCAGCGGGGCTCTCCCGAAGGACCGTGTCCCAGGGTATGGGGTGGGCATCCCAGCAGGTCCCGGTCAGTTGAGTCAGAGACTCAGGTACAGGACCGACAGGGTGCGTTCTGCCCACCATGGCCCAGCTTGGGGGACAGGGGAAGAAGAGAGCAGCCTGACTCTTTCCAAGTCCAGCTGGCCAGGCCACCAAGTCCAAAAATCAACCTCTAAGAAGGAGGAGTTCAGAGGATATTAGGCTGGACAGCAGGGCCAAGGCACTGGGCTGGACTGAGCCAGACCTCCGTCGCAGTACCTCAGTCCCGGTCTTCCCCAGAGATGGGTGGAGACCATATGCCAGGCCCCAAGATGCCGAGAGCAGTAGTAAATGTACTCGACAAACGGGAAGTCATTTCCAGTCCAGCGCTGTTTCCTGGGCACAGGCCGTGCGCCCTGGTTTCATGGCAGTGGCTCAGACGCAGGGGCTGCGACCGCAGGACCCCCTTGGCCAGGACGCTGGTGGGGCCTCTGACCCTTACTCTAGAAGCTTCCTCAAGGCCCCACCCACCTACAGACGCAGGAGCTGATTTTCGGGTACAGGACTGACAGGGTGCACTCTGCCCACCATGGCCCTAGCCTGGGCGACAGGGGAAGAAGAGAGCAGCCTGGCTTTTTCCAGGTCCATCTGGCCAGGCCACCAAGTCCAAAAATCAACCTCTAAGCCTGTGGTTCCTTTCCCAGTAAAAGGAATTCTCCACCCTGAGTGCGCGTCCCCCACCAACAAGGCTCTTCCACCATGGGCAGACCCGAGACATCAGCTCCAGCGTCCCCTGCCCAGCTCTGGGCAGTACAGAGGCTCCGGCCCTGTCGGTGTTCCCACCGGGAGCTGTGCGCACCGGCAGCGGGTGTCTCCATCCCCCTCCTCTGCGATGTGGTCAGAATGTGCCGGCCACCACCACCCCCGTGCCGGGTGCCCCAAGTGGGCAAGAAGCAGAGACCAGGGCAGCCAGGCCACCTACGAATGGGCCCCAGGGGGAAGAAGTCTGCCTTGGACTCCATCCCGGGTCTGTCCTGCCGCCTGCGCCCCTGCGTCCATTCACACGGGCCCCACGGGGTCTCCACCCGGAGAGGCGCCCAGGCAGGCGGAGTGACCTCTTCAGACCTCCAGGACACGGGGAGACCCCGCTGACCCGCATTCCCACCACACAACTGCCTTTCCCTCATAACAGAGATTTCGTTCGAGGTACATAGCACCCGGGATGCCCGGCCCCTCCCAGAAAACCATGATCACTCTATATTCTGTGTCAAATTATCCCGCAGAAGCGCCTGCCAAACCCTCCGCCAGCTTCTCTCAGGTTCCAGCAAGGACATGCCCGCACAGGCTCACAGGTGCAAGAGACCAAGACGGGAGGAAACAAATTTTTCAATTGAGGTGAATGTCTTCATTTCTTGCCACTGATTTAATGCGTTCAAAGAATTCAAGCACGGTCTCGCTTGTCCAGTGTTGAGGGTTCAAATTCTGGGGTGTTCCCAGACCATCTCGGGAAGGAAGCACCTGTCTTCACAAATTCAAATATTTGGGACTTATCTAGACTAAAGAATTACTTGTCTATCTGCAAGTAATTACTTGTCTATCAGTGTAACTGGTGTCCTGCGTCTCATCTGCTTCTTGGGGAAGGAGGTGGCACTGCTTGAAGCCGGACAAGACTACTGGGCTGTTCCTTCCACCCCACGCTGGGGCCGTCACCATGACCTGCAAGGTGTGCGTTCCTGCCCTTTGCGCCTGTCCTCAGTGGCTCGGGCCAGGCCGGGAACAACACTCGGAAGAACCGGCTGGGCTGATCTCTGTGGTCATGGCCTCCTAAGGGACATTCCTGCCTTCAGCAGGGTGACTCAGACCTTCTAGGCAAGATTTGACAAGTCCTTCTCCGCTCCACTTCCTACCCCCCAGCCTGTGCCCCAAACCTCCATCCACCCCCTGCAGTAACCAGCCCCACCAGGGTCAGGCGCCCTGAGCCACGCTGAGTGACAAGGAGGCTTTTCTGTGCCCCCGGCCACCCTACAAGGCGCGGGGCCCATGCACGGAGGCCTGGGGCGAGCGACAGTGCGCCCTGAGCAGCTTCGGGACTCTGCTCCACACTGCTCTTGCCACTAGGGAAGCCCAAAGAACCACCAGGACCCCGATCTCAAGCCATACCTCTCCAGGGCTCTCACACCAAGCTCTGCCTCCTGCATGGGCGGCCTCTCTCCAGCCTCAGAGCCAGCTCTTCCCGTACGCTGCGCTGGCTGACAGCTCCCTTCTGGAAGAGTCCAAACGCCTGCTTCATCCATCAGTCCCTACTTCTGCCACCCACCCACCCCCCAAGCTTTTATGATCTGGAGAATTCCAGCTCTCCCTAAGGTGCTTAGCAAACCTATGGTTTGTGGGAGACGCACAGCCAGGCCCACTGAGACAGAAGCCACGTCTCAGTCTCTCGCGTCCTCTCCTTGGTTCAGGTATCACTTACGTGAACCACAAAGCCAATTTCCCAACACCCCATTTGATTGGAGTCAATCATGTGCATTAATGTGGGTCCCACCGTACCCTTCCTACCAAAGACCGGCTGCGGGCTCCGGGCTGTAATTAACCACGCTTTATTCTGTGGACTCCACTTTCGAATTGGCCTGAGATCCTCGGATGAAAGAAGCCACAGAGTTACGACTCTTCATAAAAACGGCCCAGAAGAGAAAATACCTGCTCTCCCCCAAGTCCCCACCCCCAAAAGGTGCTGTGCTGGTCTCAGTGGCACACCCACCCACCTGACCCCTCCCGAACTCTGCAGGAGGTGGCGAGGCTGGCCTGAGCCCAGTTCTTCAGAGACACCCCTCGCTCCCCACCCAGAAAGCTCTCAAAGGAGTGCAACCCGCAGACCCTGCTCCATCCCAGCCACCAAGCCCCCACACACACACCACCCATCAGCACCTGCAGCCCCAGGTGAGAACTCAGGCGGGGAGGGAGGCAGGGCCAGCCGTGGACGCGGTGAAGTGGAGCGTGAGGCACAGCCACTGACCCCCACGCTCCTGTGGCGGCTCTTCCTCCCCTGGTTGCCCTTGGGAGGGAGCGTGAAACTCCCACTGCAGGGCACCTTCATCTCAGACAGCAGGTCATCTGTGGACCCCCAAGAGAGGGAGAACAGGCACCCAAGGGGGCTCAGGCTAGGCTCTACCCTCCTCAGGCCCTACTCGCCGCAGTGCCCGGCTGCCGTATAAGTCTGGGAACCGGACAGGGCTCCTGTTCGGGACCAATGGTGGGTAGGACCAGGCCTGGGACCCTGCATCCCAGCAGTGGCCGAAGAGGCATTGCCCAGCTTTCTGGAGTGAGCCTGCCCCCTGCAGGGCCCAGGCAGGACACACAGGGCCTTGGGGAAGATGGGGTGGCCTGGCCCATCCCTGGGGTGGAGCCTTGGGGAGAGGGAGGTGCCTCTGCTGGGAGGTGGGGGACTGCAGCAGAGTCACTGGGCGCTTAGTCACCTTCATGCTGAGCCTGACTAGCTCCCAGCACTAGGAGGCCTCTGGAACATTCCAAGCTTGATGTCTAAGTCCCCTGAGTGCTGGGGCTTAGGAGAGAGCTTTGTTTCTGCCCCAAGTTCCGGAGCTGATCTCTTGGCTCTTGAGAAGGGTGAGCCATGGTTGGAAAGCATATAGAATGTGAACCCCAGCTCTCACGCTTGGCAGACTGCTTAACCGGCATGGACCCCAACCTTCAGATGTGAAAAACAGGCACGATGGGGCCAACTGGGGTTATAAAGGTGAACTGAAATAAAGGCTGAGGAGGAGCTCTGCGCAGAGCGAGTGCTAGGCACGGCCCCGCTTCCACTTGGGATGCCCCTCTGATGCAGGCTGAGTCCGGAATTTGGGAGGGAGGCTTCACAGGGCCAGAAACTAGAGGTGGGGATAGAAATGATTCACTTAGTCATTAAACCAGCTAGGGAAAGGGAAAATCCTCAGGTCTACACTTTGATACAACCACATCCTAGAAGTGACTGACTTAACAATAGACAAATGTCCCCAAAGGAATGAACCCCCCAAAGAACACTGTGTAAAGACAATCCCTGCCCACCTGTGTCTGTGGAGGAGCTTCTTTTCCTCTTCCTTTTCCTGGTAAACCTGTCCTTTCAAAACACAACATTTGCCGGTTTGCATCTATGCCAATGTCTTTTTTCTTAGTAAATTTTCCTTGTGCCACTGAGTGGGAAACTGCCAAAGTTTTCTTAGAGGGAACCCCAAGGACCCGTTCACTGAACCCCAACATCACACCTGTGTTCTCACCTCATCATCCTCTGTGGCAGCGCCTCCTGCGTTAACGTGCAAGGACGGCCACCGGAGGGAGGGACGCTTCATCAGGCCCACTGGGTGGACAGCAACACTCCGCCCAGCTGGAGGTGCCATATCCACCCATGGGCCTGATAAAGCGTCCCGCCCTCCGGTGGCCGCCCGTGCTGATGACAGAGCAATGAATCCAGTGCTGGGAGGAAAGGACCAGCCGCTGCCTCCACAGCCCTCAGACAGGCATGCTGGGTGGGCCTCCAGCTCAGGACGGCTCCTCATCAGCTTTGCTAGAAATATCCAATCCTAACTTTCCTCCCAGCTACCTGAGACCAGAGAGGGTCAGAAGGTCCTCCGGTGCAGCCTAGCTTCTCAGCGTGCTCCCTGGGCCAGGGAAAAGCATCCAGGATGGGCCCCAGCAGGCCCAGAGTACAGCTCCTTGCCCTGCCCTGTGGAAGACGCGCCTCAGGCCCCGCCACACTCCCCAGCAGCGGAGCAGCAAGAGGGTGCCCCTGAACAGCCTTGGCCTTGGCCTCAGGGATGTGGCCCCCGGGTATGTTCAGTCAGCCAAGGTCCTCAGCTCAAGGACCAGCGCAGAGCAGGCTACTCCCCAAGCCCGTGTAAGCCCTCTCCTTGTGACCTCTGCGCGAGGTGCTCACGGCCTCTCCCAGGGCCCAGAGCTGCTGCACCCCTGTCTCCCCACTCTGTTCAGCGCACTTACTGAGCACCTGTAGCATTCTAGAGGAGCAGACAACGACAAAACCATCCCTACCCCGAAGGTACTCACAGGTTAGAAAAGAGAAGGGAAAGCCTTTGCTAATTGAGCACTTATTATGTGCCAAAGACTGTTCTAAGCACTTGACTTTAACAACCTCCATGGGAGGCAGTAATTAGTAGGTGAAGAAAGTGAACCCTCGAGCTTAAGTCACTTGGCCAGTGTGACCAAGGGAGTGGGTGGCAGAGGTGTGCTGTCCCTTTGTTCCCTGTTCTCCCATTATCACCTTGATGACTGTCCATACAGGTGGCATGGGACCAGCGTGGGGGCACTGGGAGCAGCAGGGGCGGGGGAGACCAGAGGACCTCGGTAGCCCGAAGTGAGCCCTGAGCTGAGCTTTGAAGGCACATGACTTTTTATCATGGGCGTTCCCCAAGTCCATGAACACCTTAAAGACAGAGCTGCCTTTTTTTGTTTTCTCTCTAGGACCCAACACGGTGCCTGGTACACAGCTGGCACTCGGGGAGTAGCTGCTGCTAAGTCAAGGGTTTGGGCAGGGAGGTCCTGTGCTGTTCCTGAGCTCCTCGCTCAGCTGTGGGGCGAGATCCTGCTGAGTGGGGTGGAGTCCAGGAAGAGTGGGGAGCAGACACTTTTCTTCTGGCTTATCCAGCTGGGTGAGCTATGTCTAGGGGCCCCTGTGGGACCAAGTCAACCACCTGGAACCCACAAACAGACTGGGGTGGAAGAAGAAAAGCAAGACAGTGAGTGAGAGGGATAAACTACTAGGAGTTGGGGTGGGGAAGAGAGGAGGAAGGAAGAGGAAAGAGAAGCAGAGCCACCTGCCCTCTGGCAAACCCGTGACAAAATCAGAGGGCGTCTGACAGGCGTTCCCGGTTCATTCACTCATCTCTCCCTTCAACAAGCTTTGGCGAAGGCCCAAAGAGCACTAGGCTGCTCTCCAGATGCAAAGACATGGCCGCCCCTCAGAGCTCACGGTCTAAGCGGGGGCAGCAGACACCGACTCTGCTGGGGGAGGACAGGGGCCTTGCTGGAGGGTGGGACTTGGGAGTCTTCGTATTGGTCGCTGTGGCCGTGGACACATCCCAGGTGGCCCCTGGGGAGGATGAAGAGGAGAGAGAAGATGCTACACTAGGTAGGTCCAGACATGTCTGCGGTGAGCCAGGTAAGGGCAGCTGCAAGTCTGAGCTGGGACTTTGAGAGGGGAGAGGGTGGGAGTAGGGGTGCAGAAGGGGAGCAGGGAGGAAGGGCAGTGCAGGCTGAGGTCAGCCAGAGTCACGTGCGGCTCCCGAATGGTCTGGGATGGTAGGACCATGGAGCTAGAGGGGGTGGGGTCAGTTGGGGTCGGTAAGGAGCTGTGACTCTGGACACGCAGCATCTTGAAAGGAAGTTGGGAAGGAATCAGGGGGGTGGCAAGTTGGAGTGGGGTAATTGTCCTGCGCTCCCTTCTCCCCAGATCAGCCCTGCCCTAGCCCCTGCAGTCTGCCCCAGCGTCCTCTGCCTTTCCGGCATCTCCCGCCAACCCCAGCCTCTGGGGGCAGCTGCCCTGGCTCACGAGCCCCTCCTTGGCTCTGGTTTGCCCCGCGTGTCCTTGTTTGCTGGACACTGGCACACGAGCCCCCTGCGTCCCCTGTGGCTCCTGCACCTGTGCACAGGTAATCACCCACGAGCCTCGTGGCTCCCCAGCTGGAGGCCCCTATGGGAGTGATTGCTGGGCCCACCGCACCCTCCCCCACTGATTGGTGCCACCCTCAAAAACCAGGCCAGAATCAAGATTACGTTTGCAAAAAAGCGGGAAATTTTATTGAATTATCTTTTTTTTGGTTTTTGGTAGAGAAGCTGAGAAATCAAGGGCAAGAGGAGCAGACCCCGAGAGGCGAGCATGAGGGCCCTCCCCCGGGGGGAGTGGCAGAGTCCCACGGACCCGCCCTCTCTACTGCAGGGAACGGCAGCTGTCTCCTCTGGGTGGCACAGACAGAGGGCGTGCAGGCAGGGCAGACTTAAAGCCTACGGGGGGTTTCGGAGGTGCGGCGGGTGGGCCCACTGGCATTTCCTGGAAAAGGAAGAGGCAAGAGAGGTTAAGGCTGGAGAAGATCCTCAGGCCTGGTCAGGCCCCCCCAATGGACCTGAACCCCCTCATTGGTCAGGATGGGGGTTAGGTGATGGCAGTCCCATGTTTGTGTCCTCAAATGCGCTCTGTCTAAGACAGCCTGATGACACTCAGGCAGAGCTATCTGTTTGGCAAGGAAAAGGACCACTTCCTCTCTAGCCCCCTCCCTCCCTACACTTGGGGGCCAGCACTGCAGCCCACACACCCCAACGCCCTCCCAGTCCCACGGGGTTGTTTACTTACCTCCAGTGGTGGTGGTGGTGGCGGTGGCATTGGGGAAGCCAGGCATCCTAGGGGAGGAGAGGGAGCTGTGAGTGGAAGGTGCCTACCTGTCCTTGGGGGGAGCCCCCCTCATCATCATTTGGAACCCCTGAGCTGGGTACTTTGTTAACTGTGCAACCAGTTCCAGGAGTGGCAGCAGCAGCAGATACTTGCCAAGCCTGTCTGTCTGTCTGTCTGTCTGTGTCTGTGTGTTTATAAGGCCTCAGAGGAGACATTAGCAGCCCCAAGGTTCAGAGTCATCTGCTAGAAGTTCTGTCTTCCCTCTGGCTCATCAGCACCACCCCACCCCTCAGCCCCCACCCAAGCTCACAAGGATGGCCTGGTCCCCACAAATAGTCTGAAGACAGTTCGATCGCCGTTCTAATGGCTCGGCTTGGCTGAATCCAAGCTACAATGACCTATTATAAGTTGTCTCTCCACCGCCCTATTCCTGCCAGTCTAATCCAGAGCCTGATTTAGAAAGGTTAAAGGGGTTGACCCTGCAGCCCGCTGAGGAAGTGCCCCACCATCTGATTCAAAGGACAGAAGAGCACCGGCCTAAAGGCCTTCCTGCTCCAGCATCCCAGGGCCCCACAGCCACTTCTCCCAAGGTGAGGCTCGGGGACCTACTTGGAGTCTTGGCCCTCCAGCAGGCTGCGGTAGGTGGCGATCTCCTGCTCCAGCCTGGTCTTGATGTCCAGCAGCATCTTGTACTGCTGGTTCTGACACTCCATCTCGCTGCGGAGCTCACTCAGCTGGGCCTCCATGCTGCTGATGAGCCCCTGGATCTGCTGCAGCTGCAGGGCGTAGCGGCACTCCGTCTCCGCCAGTGAGCTCTCCAGGCCGGCTTTCTGGTGGGGCAACAGAGAAGTCAGAGGGGCGTCGAGCCAGAAGGACGCCAAGAGATGGAGGCCACGGGGCAGGGGACCGCGGGTGTACCATGCTAAGCTGGGACTGCAGCTCGATCTCCAGGCCTTGCAGCGTGCGTCTGAGCTCTGTGACCTCTGTCTTGCTGGTCTGGATCATCTCTGTGCTGGAGGACACCTCCTTGTGCAGCTCTGCGCTCTGAAATTCAGGCAGGAAGAAGGTAACAGAGGAACTCAGCTTAAAGGCCCCGGCACCCCCTGGCTCCAACGGGTAGGAGGTCAGCATACCTTCTGGTTGAACCATTCCTCAGCATCCCGCCGGTTCTTCTCTGCCATGACCTCGTACTGCTCCCTCATCTCCGCCAGCACGCGGGTCAGGTCGATGCCAGGGGTGGCGTCCATCTCCACGTTGACCTGGCCCACCACCTGGTTGCTGAACTCCTTCATTTCCTAAGGGAACAGGAAAGGAGCTATATGAAGCCGCTCCTCTACATCCTTCTCCTTGGCTCTGACTGCTACAAGATATTCTGGCAAGCGCTTCCAGGTCCCACAGAACTGGGGGCTAAGTTCAGCTGCAGCCGTGGGCTCCCTTTTCTCCATGGAGGTGATTCCACCACGGCAGATCCATGCTCCCCTCTCACCTCCTCGTGGTTCTTCTTCATGTAGGCCAGCTCCTCGTTCAGGCTCTCGATCTGCATCTCCAGGTCGGTCTTGGACAGGGTCAGCTCGTCCAGCACCCGGCGCAGGCCGTTGATGTCGGCCTCCACGCTCTGGCGCAGGGCCAGCTCGTTCTCATACCTAAGGAAAAAGAGTTTTAGTTGAGAAAGTCACACAGACGCCATAGGAGACATGCCCCCAACCTCACTCTGGACTCTGCTACTTCCCCAAGCCCCTGGTGCAGGGGCGCTCCGATTTCATGACTCGGAGGTACATTTGTCTAGAATAAGAGATTGCTGGGGAAAGCGTAGGCGGGGAACAGACTCACTTGAGCCTGAAGTCGTCCGCAGCCAGCCTGGCGTTGTCGATCTCCAGGAGGACCCGGTTGTTGTCAATGGTGGCCGCCAGGATCTGCAACAGACAGAAGGTGACAGCTGGAGGGTCGCTGAACTTGGAGAGCAGAACTGAAGACTGTCCAAGTGACGTGGGCGCTCTGGCCTCGCTTCCTCTCCTGGAAACTGAGGGTCGGGCTGGGTCCCTCAGAGCAGATTCAGGGGTGCAGCAGCAGCAGCAGAGCCTGGCTGAGCGCGCTCAGAGCCAGATGAGGCTTCAGAACAGCAATACAGGTGCTGCTGGGTGGAGCGTGCTCCGTCACTCTAACCCGCTGCAGCCGGTCGTGAGAAGAGCAGGAAGCACGTTCCCAGGGGCGGCCCCACCAGGAAGCGCTGTGGCGGGTCATGTCTGAGACTGTAAGTCCTCAAGGCTGGGTCATGAAGGGCTTACTGGTAAGGGCACCAGAGTCTCCACATAGCTCATAACCGCACAGAGCTGCCTCCCAGCAGAGCAGAGGGGAACACTGACAATTATTCCATCTACTTGAATTCCTTTGTCTAAACTTTTATACTCCAAAGCACTCAAAACCCACCCCACGCAGCTGGGACTCAGCCCAGGCAGATGCATTTCTGTCTCAACAAGCTGGTGCGACAGCATGATGGACGGCCCTTGGCGGAGGGGATTCTTGGCTTAGTCCTGCCCGAGCGTCTGCCTGAGCTCCCAGCCTGCTTGTAGCCAACCGTGAATAAGCTTAAGTGCAGTCCCTACCGAAAAAAAAAAAGCTAATATTCCCAGGTCAGTGAATGAACAGGCAATCCCTTCCTCTGTTGATTTTAGTCATTCTGAAAAGCTTTTAAGAATAATCGTGGTTTCCAAACAACTCAGTGGGTTAGGATTACAGAGATGGAGTCACTATCACATAACTGTTTGGAAGACAGTAAAAAAAAGTGACATGAGTAATCAGAACAATAAAAATGAACAATGGAAGAAAATGCATCTGGGTGAGCTAGGCATGAAAAAGCCCATGAGGAGTAGAGACACTTGGTAGCAAAAGGCTAGAACTTTGCCCTCGAAGGAAGGGCGAGCACACCACCCCCACGGCACCTCTGGTCCCTGGGACTCTTCTCCCGGCCTTGGTGGCTGACCGCGCAGCCAAGCCCCCCTCCACGCCCGGGACTCACCTTGTCCCGCAGCTCTTCGATGGTCTTGTAGTAGGGGCTGTAGTCGCGCTCCGGGCTGGACGGGCTCTGCTTCTGGTGCCAGTCTCGGATCTTCACCTCCAGCTCGGTGTTGGCCTCCTCCAGGGCGCGCACCTTGTCCAGGTAGGAGGCCAGGCGGTCGTTGAGGTTCTGCATGGTCACCTTCTCGTTGCCAGAGAGGAGGCCGCCATCGCCACCGCCAAAGTCACCACCGAAGCCACCACCGAAGCCACCACCGAGGCCACCACCGAAGCCACCGCCGAAGCCACCGCCGAAGCCACCTCCAAGGCTTCCTCCACCACAACCGCCAGCGCCACCAAAGCCAGACCCTCCACCGAAGCCGCAGCTCATGCCGCCCCCGTAGCCTCCAGCTGATCCTCCAGAGACAAACCGGGATGAGCAGCTGGAGACGTTGCGACCTCCTCCCATCTGGCAAGAGCCACCTCCGAAGCCACCGCCATAGCTGGCAGAGGAGCTCTGCATACGGCAACTCATGGTGAGGGCGAGATGGAGAGCAGGTGAGAACAGGAGCTGGGCTGGGCTCGGGCTGAGAACGGTGGCTCTCCCCCAGAGTGGAGGCCTTTTATACACCCTCCACGGGGTTGGACCATCGCCCCGTCTCCCCTCCTCCCTTCCCCACCCTCAGATCACTGCCAGCTGCACCTAGTTTCCCATCAGCCCAGCTACCTCTGCTGTCCCGGGTGGGTTGTGCCTGGGGGGAGAGGTGGCTTTTTTTAATCCTAACAAAAGGGATGATTCAGAGGGAGCCATGTTCTGCTTGAGACTACCCTTTTGACACCTGAATTCTTTACCTCTGCAGGTAGGGAGCACTCCCACAGGCTGTCAGCCCCACCCCGTGTCAGACAGGCCTGCGCTGCCGGGTTCTGCTATGGCACTGCCCGTGGGGAAGGCAGGATGGCTGCAGAGTGGCCCCACGTCTTGCGAGGACTCTGGGGCCTCAGCCTCCCCCTTTCAGTTCTAGAACTTGGCTGGGTGTCCTGAATCCTGAGCATTCCTCTACTCCAGTGCTCAAGACTCTGGTGATAGGCCTGTCTTGGTCCTTGTTAAAGCTGAGGGGAAAATGGCTCCAAGACTGTGGGATAAAATCACAGTGACAAGAGACCTTAGGGACCACTGAACAGCATTGAAAGTCACTGAGGCATCGAAAGAAGAAAGCCCCATCAAGCCCCTTGTACCTCTTCCCAATCCCCTGACCCCACCCCTAAATGACCACCATCCAATTGGTTGGGCCACCTCAACTCAATTCAGAGGTCCCAGCCCCAGGCTACTTTGGCCCCCAAGAGACAGTGACACTGTCCAGAGACACTGGGAGATATTACTGGAATCTGCAGGAGGATGAGCCAGGGTGCTGGGGGACATCCTTCCACGCGCGGCCCAGCGACCGTCACGAGGAATTCTCCGGCCCAAGATGTGCACAGTGTCGAGGCTGAGCAGCCTGGACCCCTGGCCCAGGTTAACTGAGGCTCAACGCGGTTTGCTGACTCCGTTACACCAGCTGCCTTAGGGGCACGGCCAAGCCCCGAGCCTGTCTAGCCCCCCAAAGCATGTGACACCTGCCTCAGCTTCTGTGTGTCAGGTCAAGAGGCCTTGTGGGAGGCCGCGGCCAGGGTCTTTGCTGAGGGCTGCCTGGTAATCCTGCTGGGGAGGCATCCCCCCTTGGGCTGGAAGAAAAGGGAGTCGAGGCTTCCCAGAGCCCAGGACAGAAGAAGGTTCCCGGACGAGAATGAAGAACCCCGCCTCGAGCTGCTATGGCACTGCCATGGGGAAGGCAGGGTGGCTGCAGGGAGGCCCCAAGGGGCCCAGGGCTGCTGTGAACTCTCAGAACAGCCCTGTGGCCTGAAGCTGCCAGGAGGGCTAGGAAGGACACGGGCAGGGGCCACGCTGGGGTGGCGCAGGTCTGAGGTGGCTGGAAGCCCCTGCACTGACTCAGCAAGGCCAGAATGGAGGGCCTGAGTCAGAGCTCTCTGCCGTTTGTTTCCCTGGGAAGGAAGCAGGCCCACTGCATCCCCGGCGTCCGCACCAGCGGGATAGCAGGGTGTGCCGTGGGTGCTCAGAAACCAAGGTGAGGCCAGGGGTGCAGGCTGACCCCTGGCCCGCCCCGGCCCTCCAGCCCCAAACTGATGCCTCAGCTCTCTCGCTCGCTCTGAAAAAGCGTGATTCAGCCCAAAGCAGGAGCTCTCTCGGGGGAGGAACAGAACTGACAGAGGTGATTAATGGAAACTGCCAAGGCCGGAGTGGCAAGCCTGCGGGGCTGATGAGCAGGTTCGGCCAACGCCTCTAGAGGAACAATAAGGCAGATCCTCCAAAGCCCTGGTGGTGCAAGCACGGGTGGTGGCCAGTGCCTCCCCTGGCCGGGTCAGGACCGCTCCCTCGCCCTCTGCTCCTGAGCACAGACAGGAGCCTTGCCCAGGGTGCCCTCCTCTGCCCCCTGGAGCGTCCCAGGGACCGTGGGCAGGGGACACACGCCAGGCAGAGGCCCACTGGGGAACCCGGCTCCCCCTTCCAGGCCATCGGCGGCAAGGGTGTCCTCCACCATCCTCGCTGTTCTCAGGGCTCTCACCCAAGGCCCAGCCAGTGTGTGGCCCTGCTGGGCCAGGCCTGCGTGACTATGGCCCGGTGGCCCTGCCTGTTTGCTCATGCCCCTGATGTGAATTCCAGAGCTCAGGGGCCCCAGGGTACTCAGCGCAGAAAGTCAGAGTCAGAAGCTGCTGTAAGGAACCTTCCCATCCACATCTCTCACGTCCCCTGTGGGGAACCTGAGTCCTAGAAGGTCAAGGCCCAGGGCAGTGGGAAATGGAGAAATGTGTGAAATGAGCCAGCTCGCTGCTGACTCAGCATGGGCCTGACTGAGTCTGTCAGCTGTGTCTTTGGGCGTCTGCTTCTCAAAGCTTTGTCCACAGTCACCAGATTGTTCATCTGCAGACTGGGGCTTAGAGCCTGTCCCCCAGTTCCTAATGTGGGAGTTCTTGGTTGCATCTTGGACCAGTCTCCTCCCTTCTTCTCTTTCTCCCTGAACCATAAGGGAACCGGTTCCCAGAAGGACTGACCCACTTCCAAACGGTCCCCTGCAGGGCAGAGGCCTCTCCCGAAAGGCAGACCCAGCCCGGGGCAGCCCCCTGTTCTCTGAGATACCCGTACTACAGTGTCAGGAACCTTCCTCAGCAAACCCCAATGCCTGCTCCTGCAGCACCCATTGCCTGAAATCGCTGTTATGCCTCCAGGCTTCGGGAACACCCCACAAGTCAGCAAAGACTTTGAATCAGATGGACTTCAGTGCCAACCGTACATCTGCCTTCCACTAGCTGTGTGACCTCAGGAAAGTTACTCAGCCTCTCAGGGCCTCAGCAGCCACAGCTGAAAAACAAGCGTCAGGTGAGTGTTTGACAAGCACCTGACACGCAGGCGTGCTGGCAGGCAGAAGGCCGCCATCACCTCCTGCGGCAACAGGGAAGCCCAACCTCGTGGTTCTCGGGTGACCTGTCAAGAATGCTTCCGGCCTCGTCCTGTGTCAGCACACGGCTTTGCCTCCCTCACTGCCCCTGCACCCAGCCATGCCCACGCCAAGCAGACAGTCACAGCCGCTGGCTTCCTGTCTCATTACCCCACTCAGCCTTCCGCCCTCTGGGGCCAGGGCCTCCACATTCCTGCTGTGGAGGAGGGACATTCCCTGTCAACATCGGGGAAGCTGTTTCATGGGTCCTCAGCCTGCTGGCTCTAGGGGAGAAGGAATGACAAACGGAAGTGGGTCCAATGGGCTCGCCCCAGCTGCTTCAGCTCCTATTTCCCCCTGCTCTGCCAGCTGCCCGTGAGGGACAGACGACCACCATGCACGTCAAGCCCCTAGCAAGTGTCCAATGCCATGTGTAGGGCAGGAACAAGCAAAAGACAAGCGAGTTCAACAAGCATTTAACACACTGTCTCAGCAGCGCGTGCAGCCGACGCAGCCCTGCTCTCCGGGATGGACAGTCCAGGGTCACCTCTGCGATCCCAGCACTCAGATCAACTCAGAAGAGCCCTGGGGGCCATGTGGTCTAGCCAGACTCCTCAATTGAAAGACAGGGAAACAGGGGCCTCCCTGGTGGCGCAAGGGGTTAAGGTGCAGCACTATGAAGCTATAGGCAGTCACAGCAGCGCGAGTTCGATCCCCAGCCGGGGAGCTGACCACATGGTGCAGTAGAGCTCTCCTGTCTCTGCTGCTCCCCTCAGCTGTGTGTTTCAGTCAATCTGCCTGTTCTGCTCCCCAACTCTGTCTCTGGTGAATCCTCTCACCCCCCCCACCTCTGGCCTGTACCCCAGTTCTTGTGTGCATAATAAATAAATCTTTAACAACAACAAAAAAAGAAAGACAAGGAAACAGAAACCCAAGAAGGACATGTACCCGCCAATGTCCTCGGGGAGATGGTGACCAGCACGCCCCGTGCCTGCCGTGGGCGCGCACCAAGCAGAAATACACCCAAGGCCGTCGTCTCTAGTCGCAAACCGCCCCTGTGTGGGGAGAAGGCAGTGCCTGCCTCCAGGTTGGCGGGACACCAAGCACGACCACAGCCTGAGGGCAGATAGGAGGCGGGCTCTCTCTGCCCAAGACTATTTAAGGGTTCAGCTGGGGTTGAGCTAGCTCAGGCACCTCACTCTGGGGCCAGGCAGGGGACAAGACTCGGCAAGCTCCAAGGGCCTCTCTGACCATCCCTCCAGGAGCACAGGAGAGCGGGGGAGTCCCTCGCCCCAGCTTGGGGTGCAGCCCTAAGAGAAAGCAAACTGGCTGAGCACTGACCCCTCTGCACCAGTCTCAGGAGGGGACCAAGACGTCCCCGGGAGGCCAGGGACATGGCACTGGTGCTTTAGACGTTAGCCCGAACTCCAACGGCGGTATGGGAGACCAAGGTCAAGTGTGAGGACATAATTCTAACCAAAATGACTGTATGACTCTTAACAGGCTGCCCACAGAGGTTAAGAAATGGATTTCTGATTGGCACGCCCTTTAAGAAAGGTGTTACCAGTTTCCTTCGCCCTGTGACGTCAAGGGCTTGGAATCAGAGAGACGGGCCCGGTTTCACTATGTCCTAGCTGGTGACCACACTCAAGGTACTGAATGTCCGGACCTCAGTTTCTTCTTCCGAACACAGCTGAGAGCTGCCCCACTCTAAAAAGCTGCAGGCGGAGTAACTAAGACACCACCTGCTGAGTGCCCTGCTCGAGCTCCATCTGTTACATACACTCCATAAATTCTGCTTCCTCCTGGGGAAATCTGGCCTCAAAGTGGGTTCTCGGGGAACACATTCTAGATGAAATCTCCCTTGGAAAGAACAAGCGCTGCCTTCTCTCTCACCAGGGTTACGGGGCAAGGAGGCACGTGTAGCACAGCCCATGGGGACCTCTCAGGCCCTCGGCCCTCCCACAACAGACTTTATGCTCTAACAGAGGCACCTCCAGCCTGTTCTTCATACCAAGGCTGTGGTCAGAACCGGTTCTCCTTCCCCCCACCCCAGTACCTGAGCCAGCATAGTGGGGGCTCCCAGAGTGCTACACTTCCTCCTTCTCTGCCCCTGTCAGGGATCTGAAGCCCAGAGGAACCAACCCTGGACCGAGGTGACAAGCCAGCCGTGCTGCTGCTATAATGAGCCCAGGCAGAGTAAATCAGACAGGCGCAGGGAGCTCTGGGGGCTGGTTTGCTTTGGACTTCAGTTTGGGGAAATCAGGGAGGGCTTCTTGGCACTGATATCTTTCCCTCTGGGTACTTTAAATGTCTTTGTGGGAGGGAGATGGTGACCTCAGGGGGAAGGAGGACCAGTTGGGGGCACAGGGGCAGAGACAGAAGCTGGTTCAGCCACATAACAAATGTGAGGGGTGCTGGGCTGGAAAGGAGGGGAGGGTCCAGGGCACCTGCAGTGACATCCAAAAGCAAGAAGGGTCTGGCCGTGAGCTGTGCAGGGTTGGCCTGGGGTCCTGGAACAAAACCCCCTGATTGTGGCACAGTATAAATGGGGCAGTCCTCCACCCTACTGCTTGGCATCCACCCATGAACCAACCACTGGGCAGGTCACGCAGCCCCGTGATTTCCTCATCTCTAAGATGAGAATCATAATCCTGACCACCCACAGCTCTGAGTGTTACGTGAGCCCCGCAGGAGGGCGTGCCCCACGCAGTGCCCCGCGCAGGGCACACAGCCAGTCACTCGGCAAATAAGTAGTCAATGTGTCCAGCTCTGTGCCAAGTGCACCAAACTGCACTGAGGACACCCCGTCTTCTGCTACCGTGAGCGCTCCACGGGATGAGCCGAAAGAGCAAGACACCCCAGCAGCCTGGGTTTGTCCCAGAAGCGAGGCACACCAAGGAATGAAGTGTGACAGTTCCCAAAAGAAGCCAAAGTCGGGGGAAGTGCTAGCATGTGGACCCCGGGCCTTCTCAGAGGCCCCCAATATGAAAAACTGGACGTACTGCCAAGAGGTATTTGCAAAAGAAAGCAATTCTTTATTGCATCGATAGACACAGCACAAATGAGCTCATTACATAACACAACTGCCTCTTGCACCTCCCTGCTCTGAGTAGGATGAGCTGAAGGGGAGAAGGAGGGAGAGCTGGGGTAGGGGAAGGAGGGAAGACCGCAGGGGCTAGGAGGGCTGAGGGCACAAGGGGAGAGGTGGGGAGAGCTGGGGATGTTCAGGAGACCATGCAAAGCACCAACTAGCTGGGGAGGGACGCCCCTGAGCTGGGCCCTCTGAAGGCAGGGGTTGGAGTCTGTGTTGCAGCCCTCCAGCCAGTCCTCCCCCAGCCTGGCGAGGGGGTGGAGGAGGCGCCCTGCTGGGCACTCAGACGTCTCTCTTACGGGAGGAAACCACCTTCCCATCCACTGACTCCTCCACGTTGATGCGGATTTTACCGCCACCACCTCCCAGGGAGGCTGTAGAAAGAAGGGGCACGCTTTAGAGTGGGGGGACCACCCCGTCCACCCTCCCTCCCAAGGTGGACAGGACCTTGGCTGAGCCCCAGGAAAACTGGCCAGCACCCTTTCAATAGCCACTGGGCAACCATCCAAGACTGCCACGAGCTCTGGGGTTGAATCACTCATCAAAGCAACGGGCGGTGGCAGCAGTGCCCGGGAGCAAGAAATATTGTCAGGGTGTCTAAGCTACACGTGAACAGGGAGCGGCCCTGGGCATTTTATCAGCTGTGCATAAGGGTGGGGCCTGGGGGAGCTGTGCCCTGGGCAAGCCTGCTCAGCCTGGCAGGTTCTCAATAATCTCCAGCCCCAGTCCTCCTGGAGCTGACAGAAGACCCCGGCGGGGGAGTAGTGTAGACTGAGGGCTGTGACGCTGCCCTTCCGGGATGTGGGGTCTCTTCTCCTCACTCCCGTTCTTAGAGGGAAGGTGGCTTCCCGCCCCACATGGGACAAGTTAAGCCTTCCTACCTTCTCGGGCGCCGATGCCAGCCATCCTGCAAGAGACAGGGAAGTAGATGTAAGCAAAGGGCACCAACTTGGATCTCCCCTGGAGAGCTCAGCAGCCGCCCCCCACCGCCCCCTCAACACCACCACCCCAACTTCTCTAGAGACTGGGGCAACTGAGGGCCCACCCACACCTTGCCCCATGCTCGCCCTAAGTAGACACCTTCTGATCTACAATAACACTCCAGGTGCTTCATGCAAGGACTGGAACCAGCATTAACCCAACCACTGTCATTTCTAGAAGATGCACAGGTCCAGAGACCTGGCCTGCCCAAGGGGACAGCCAAAGCACAAGTCACAGGGTCCAGAACACCTTGCTCGGTGCTCTTTTCACTGTGCCACTGCTGACTCCACCCAGGTACCACGGCCTTCGGCCCTGCACCCAGACCCACCTGGAGTCCTGGCCCTCCAGCAGGCTGCGGTAGGTAGCGATCTCCTGCTCCAGCCTGGTCTTGATGTCCAGCAGCATCTTGTACTGCTGGTTCTGACACTCCATCTCGCTGCGGAGCTCACTCAGCTGGGCCTCCATGCTGCTGATGAGCCCCTGGATCTGCTGCAGCTGCGTGGCGTAGCGGCACTCTGTCTCTGCCAGCGAGCTCTCCAGGCCGGCTTTCTGGCGGGGCAACAGGTCAATGGGCACCAGGTCCACTAGAAAGGAAACCCGGAGGGCAGGGGGAGAGGAGTGGGGAACCCTGGAGGAGACTTGGAGATTCCCAGGCTTAAGCAGGGTGGGGGAGTCGGGTGGAGCAGTGAGCGGGCGGCCGTACCATGCTGAGTTGGGACTGCAGCTCAATCTCCAGCCCCTGCATCGTGCGTCTCAGGTCCGTGATCTCCGACTTGCTGGTCTGGATCATCTCTGTGTTGGAGGCCACCTCCTTGTTCAGCTCCTCTGTCTGTAAGTCAACACGTGAGAAGTGAGTCCCATGGGTCTCCTGGGAAAGGGGGTTTGGGGGCATGGTAGGCGGTCAGGCCCACCTTGCTGAAGAACCAGGCCTCAGCATCCCGCCGGTTCTTCTCCGCCATGGCTTCGTACTGCTCCCTCATCTCCGCCAGCACGCGGGTCAGGTCCACGCCCGGCGCCGCGTCCATCTCCACGTTGACCTGGCCCGCCACCTGGCTGCTAAACTCCTTCATCTCCTGCAGGCAGGTGGGGCCATTTAGAGAAGGAAGGCAGAGCAGAGCGCTGAGTCTGGGCCCCTCACGCCAATCCGCCCCTCCCCCACTCACACGTGCCCATCACTCTCCTCCAGACCTGCCTTAATCTGTTTCCCACAAGAGGCTTGACCACAGGGGTCCGCCCACTCTGAGGGTCTCTTCCTCTCTAGGCCAAACCAAGAGAGGTAGCAGGACCCTTGCGTGAGCTCATGAGCAAATCAGGACAGAGGTTCACAGCGGGAGTGGCCACTTGTCCTGGCGATGGATCATAGAGGACAGGGCTGGGTCACCAGAAGACCGTGCCCACCCGCTCCACGAGGGCCCCTGTTTTGTGTATGTGAGGCAGCGGGAGGAGGCAGGACATGCTTTGACCACTAAACCCTTTGACCAGTTATAAGAAAGGTCGCTGACACGGCTCCCCCACCACCGCCAGGCCCTGGTCAGCCTCACCTCCTCGTGGTTCTTCTTCAGGTAGGCCAGCTCCTCGTTCAGGCTCTCAATCTGCATCTCCAGGTCGGCTCTGGCCAGGGTCAGCTCGTCCAGCACCCGGCGCAGGCCGTTGGTGTCGGCCTCCACGCTCTGGCGCAGGGTCAGCTCGTTCTCATACCTAGCAGGGTGAGGGGTCCAAGCTGCCTGAGCAGGGGGGGCAGAGGAAGCCCAGGGAAGGGGGAGGTAGAGGGAGAGGGAGGCAGAGCATACTTGAGCCTGAAGTCGTCCGCAGCCAGCCGGGCGTTGTCGATCTCCAGGAGGACCCGAGAGTTGTCAATGGTGGCCGCCAGGATCTGCGGGAGCAGGGTGGGCGGTGCCTTGAGGAGCCGCCTTCTTCCTTCCCTGCGCTCTCACAGCCTGGGCCAGACCCTGCACTGACAATCTCCCCTCTGCCAGCTGTGGGGCCTGTGGGACCCCAGGGCCAGACTCCAGCCCACTTCTTGGTCCACCCACCCATACCAGGGCAAGAAAGACCAAGGAGCCAGGGCTGCCTGAAGCCCCCTGTGGGACCTGCCTGGGCAGGCAATGGAGTGGGCTCTGACAACAGCCCTCTCAAGCCCCCGCCTTTCCTGTGCACTGCTGGTAGCTTGCCCGCAGCCTTGGTCGACAGAACTTCCAGCCAGAGGAGGGCACTTCACACCCAGACCTGCTGGGCCAGGTGAGGGGAGCTGAGAGTGGGAGGCAGAGCCCATAACAGGTCCAAGTCTCTTAGATGCCAGCAGTGCTTTGGCACTAGAGACACCCTCAAAGGGTGAATGAAGCAGGAGGCCCTCGCACTCGGGGCTCCTGGAGCAGCCCTCACCATTCTGTGGAAGAAACAAAGAAACACTCTGGGGAGCCCTTTCGGTGGGTGTGATTGCCCCCTCTCTCAGCCCCCATGGGGGCTGACTCCAGGGTCACTCCGCACCGCCAAGATGAGCAGATGTGGGCCGACACCCACATCTGTCCTCCAGTCTAGCAGGGTCACAGGCCAGCAGTCCTGACCTGGGCGGGAAAGTCTCTCCTTGGGCAGCAGGACCGATGCCCTGGAGCTGCACACAGGGCACCCGCCACCGCTCCCCCCTCCACGCCCGGGACTCACCTTGTCCCGCAGCTCTTCGATGGTCTTGTAGTAGGGGCTGTAGTCGCGCTCCGGGCTGGACGGGCTCTGCCTCTGGTGCCAGTCTCGGATCTTCACCTCCAGCTCGGTGTTGGCCTCCTCCAGGGCACGCACCTTGTCCAGGTAGGAGGCCAGGCGGTCGTTGAGGTTCTGCATGGTCACCTTCTCGTTGCCAGAGAGGAGGCCGCCATCGCCACCACCGAAGCCACCGCCAAAACCTCCTCCAAGGCCACCACCAAAGCCGCCTCCATAGCCACCCCCAAAACCACCACCAGACCCTCCACCGAAGCCACAGCTCATGCCGCCCCCATAGCCCCCTGAAGACCCTGAGGACACAAATCTAGCAGAAGAAGTGGAAATGCTGCGCCCACCACCCCCGTAGAGACTGCCCCCACCAAAGCCGCCTCCCCCAGCCAGGAGAGAGCCCCCTCGGCTCGAGCCACCCCCAAAGGTGGAGGAAGAAGTCTGCAGAAACGTGGTGCTCATGGCCGGGCAGCCGCGGGTTCTCAGTGAGCCAGGAGGCGCTGGCGGAGCCTGGCACACTGGACAGAAACCGGAGCGCTGTGCCTGTCACCCCCCGCCCGGGGCTCCTTATATACCCCCTGGAAGGTGTTGTGGGAACGGCGTCTCCTCCCCCAAAGAGAAGCCAACTCCTTCTGCGTTCCTGACAAACACATCTGCCCGCACACCTCCTCCAAGCGGCTGGTGTAGAGTTTTCTTTTCATTTTTTTAATTGCAACAAAAGCAATGATTCAGAACGAATGGTGTTTTGCCCCCGGCCATATTTTTAACACTTGGATTTCGGGTTCATCGCTGCGCTACAAGAGAACACGGAACGTAGCAGGCAGGGAGCAAAGGAGCAAAGCGGCGTCACATCACAGCTTCCAGACCTCTGTCTGCACCGCGGCAGCTCAGGCCGCCCTGCCCTGGGCTCTGCCAGCCCCCAGCCCGGGACCCTCACGCCAAGGCCACCAGTGCAGCTCTCAGTTTGGGAGGCCACACCCTGGGGCGGTTCCGTGTTGTCCCGCTCACAGCCCCAGCATGTGAGCCTGCGGAGCTCCAGGGGAGAGTGGCCCCTAGGGATCGTGGGCAGCAGCACCTGGGAACAGGCTAAGGACCAGCGCAGGGATTTTGAGTCAACTTCCCGAAGGAATGACCAGAGGAGGCAGCATCTGCCACTTCTCTGACGCTGCAGATGGGCTCTCCTCCTCCCCTCGACCTCGCCCCTGGCATACAGCCCCCTCCAACTTGTCAGCCCTGCAGCCCCAGCCCCACGGCACTCACAAAAGCCAGCAGGCCCCAGATTGACAAGGGGCGGACCGATCGCCCCGCCAGCTGCCAACTGCACATGTCCCTGAACCTCTTTTGCTCCTGGGACACGCTGGGGCAAACCTCTGCAGATAAGACAGGGGCATGTTCCAGAAAGCCCCTGCCTCCTCCAGGGAGAGGCATGTCGCTGCACAGCGGGGCCGGCTTAACCCCCGTGTGTCCTGTCACGTGCTGAGAGGCTGGGGAGCTCTACGTGCCCAAGCGACTGGGAGGGAGGGCACGGGGAGGCCTGGCAGGCAGGCACAAAGCTACCTGCGGAGATGTGGAGGCCAAGGCAGCTCTTCCCAAAGATGCTGAAGCCAGAGGCAGGAGCCCAACACCCAGGAGCCCCTTCCTCTGCCAGAGGCTCAGGGGATGCCTGTGGGCAGCTCCACTTGCAAGTGTGGCCTGGCCCTCTGCTCCAGGCTGTAGAGAGACCCAGAGGTGGGGAGGTGAGCGAGACTGACCTGAGGCAAAAGGACGACTCCAGGCCCAGGGCTGGAGCAGGGTGAAGTGGGCAGGGTGAAGTGGGCACGGCTCAGGAGTCCAGTCCTGTCTGGGTTCAAATCCTGCCTCTATCCACTGCTGTTTGGCCCTGGGCCTGTTACCTCAGCGTATCCGCGTCTTCATGGCAACGGCACTCAGTTTTCCCAGGGAAGCCCTGAGGCCCGAGAGCCCCCAACCTGCATCCTCCTGGCTCCCTATCTTCTGAGAAGTCTGATAGTGGGGGCATATCCAGGACCTGGGATCCCCAGGACCAAATACTTGATGTGAACAGCATCACTCTTCCAAGTCCTCCCATGGCTAGGCCCTATTGGGCAAGGCAGGCCTAGGTTACTATTGTTATGATAACAGTAATCCCTAGTTCCACTCTACTGTTTACAAAGCACTTTTGTGCCCTTGCTACTCTAATCCTGGTCCCTGCCTCTGGATCGAAGGGGTGAAAATAGGACTCAGAGAGGGGAAGCAATTTGGGCAAAAGTGCAAGCTGGTAAGGAGCATCTCCGGGACTCCACTGACATCTTCTCAAACAGGAAAAGGAAAAGCGTGTCATTCCCTCACCCCCCCACCCCCACCATGGGCCCCAGATTCCTGCATCTGAGTTCAGGGCTGTGGAGGGGACCAGCAGGCCTGGGTGTCTGGGAATGGGTGCTGCTCCTCCCCCAGCTCCACGGCCAGCCTGCCTCTGACTGCTGGGCCCAGACAGTGCGGTATTGTCTCATGGGTGGGAGAATATTGTCTTTTCCTCCGAAAGAAAAATAATCAAAGTCAGATCAGCCGTAGCTCATTAAAGCGTCTGCAGACATTACGGCCCCAGCAATTAACACGCGAACAATTACACGCCATTCCCCTGGGGTGAGGGAGGACTGGACCCCAGCCAGCCCCTCTTCTCCAAACTGACTCCTCTCTAGCAGCCGCCCGAGGTGGCTCCCCTCCTCTCGCAGGCCCATGCTGGGGTGGCAGCGCCCCAGCCACAGATCCCCAGTATTAGTCCAAAGAGCTCAGGTAAGCTCTGTGTCTTGGCGGGGCCCTCGGCCTGCTCCTCAGCACCAGGCGGACATGGCCCAGGGAGCACAGAGATCAGGCGCTGTCGGTCCCAGTCCAGGCTGCACCCCCAGCCCGCCCTCGGCAGCTCGTCCTGCTGCACAGCCACTTTCCCGCCTTGGGAGGAAGCCGGGAGCCCAGGGGAGAGAGCCAGGGCTGGACTCCGCCTCTGCAGTGACTCAGCCTCTCTGAGCCAGGTTCCACTTACAATGGCCAGGGTGGTGGCCAGGGGCTGGGGAGGGGAAGAACGGGGGTTGTTTCATAGGTACAGAGTGTTACAGATGAGATTCCGTGAGGATGGACGGGGTGACGGCTGCAAAATGCTGTGAATTTTTTAGTGCCACTGAACTAGAAACTTAAAAATGGTTAAGATGTTTGATTTTATATTGTGTGTTAAAAAGGAAAAAAAAGAAGTTGGATCATTAACATGGACTCAGTTACAAGGGACCTCAGTGAACATTGTTAGGGGGTGCCAGGATCAAGGGGTCTCCATGAAAGTTAGAACCCGCCCTCCCCTCCCCAGGGAGACCTTGGCAACAGAGCACCTGATGGGGGACCTTTAAGTTCCTCCTTTCTCACACGCTGGGAACCTTGCTTCCTCTCTCTGAGCCTTCGTCTATGGATTGTGAAAACGGGAATAGCTCCTGTCCAGCCTGGCTCAGGGGCTGGAGCTGATAACTGGCAGGAAACGCTTTGCAGACTGGAGAGGTCCTGTTAAGCAGGAAGGGCAGGAAGACCCGGCCCCCAGGCTCCCAACCCCCTTCCTGCTCTCCCTTTCCCCTGTCCCAGGGGCTCTCCAGAGAACCCCTAGTTTCAGCTCCCAGACTGAAGCAGGAAAGAGTCCCTACCCTTGCCTCCCCACCCTCCTCTCACACAAAGGCAGGCTTCATTCCAGACTCCCAGACCTGACCCAGCACCTGCCCAGCTGTGGGCCCCGGCCCCGCCCCTCGATCACATTCCAGGGGCCTCTAGGGCCTGGGGAGAGTTTCGAGGTGACAACAGCAGCTTCCAGGAACAGGGGACAGACAATACCTCAGGACAGCCCGAGGGTGCTGTGGCGGCCAGGTCTCTGGCCAAGACCTTCTCAGAAGTTAAGGGGGGGTGGGGGAGGGCTGTGGGAGCTGGGGGCCAGGGCAGAACAGCTGGGAGGGTGGCAGAGGGGGTCTTGGCCCAGAGCTGCAGCAGGGAGAGAAGAGAACTGGGTCTGGGGTCACAGGGCTATGAATTGGAGCAAGGCCCACAGGCCAGTGGCAGAAAGAAAACCTCCTTCAGGACTAGCAAGGAGGCTAACAGGGTGCAGGCCTCAGCATCAGTCCTCCCCTGTACGATTTTCTTGGGGAACAGGAAGTGAGTGGTCCTCACAGTCCCCTCCCTGCCCACCCCCACCCCGGTAGGGTCAGCCTCCCATCACACACAGATCCTTGGGCCCCAACCTGTCGGCCTGCCTGAGCCTCTCAGCCAGGGGGAGCAGGACTCCTTCCTTACCTTTAATTGGCCTCAGTTCTTGGCAGTTGAACTATAAACCACAGGGCAGGAACATACTCACCCAAGGGCAGATTTGTACCAGGAAGTTGGGACTTGTGTTCCCTTGTGCCCCAGGACTGGCCCCAAGTGAACTAGTTTGGGGGGCTGTGTGGGAGGTCTGGGTCACAGCTGGGTCCCATTCCAGGCTCCAGGCCCAGGTATGGGGTGGTGGGCGTAGGGGCTTAGCGGGGCTGCCCAGGAATGGATGAACGTGTTAATGCGTGCACATGACGGCAGACGCACGGCGGGGCGAGCACACTTTCTCCAGTCCTGCCCCCAGGGTGCCTGTCCAATCCTGAGGCTCTGACCCAAGCCCCAGTTTCTCCTTCAGTTAGGCAAAGAAGTGTGTCCCAAGGAACTGGCCCAGAGGCGCTCCGCCCTGATGGGTCACATAGAGCAAGAAGGGAAGGTACTGAGGACCTGGCTCAGATAGTGTCAAAAGGAGATGAGGGTGTAGTCTGTAGAATTAGGAAACTTAGATTCTGGTCCTGGCTCTGCTATGTAGTTGCTGTGTGACCTTAGCCATGTCGCCTAACCTCTCTGAGCCTGTTGGCTGTTCGCTAAGATGCAGCTCATACGACCCTTCAAGGTTATTGTCAGTAAACATTAGCTTACCCTTGGGGGAGTACAGTGGAAGGAAAACTAAATCTGGAAGCCAACACCAGTTTTAAGTCCCACCTCTGCTACGTGTTAGTTACATATAGACAAACCACTTGACTTCTCGGAGCCTTAGTTTGTCCCTCTGTAGAATGGGAGCAGTGCTTATTTCACAAGTTTGTTTTAAGGAGCAGGTCAGAAAACTAAAGGCCCCCCGCAACCAGGAATTGCTCTAATAGTCCAAGCTTATGAGTACTCCCCCTTCCCTTTCTTGGGGCAGAGTATACATCCTCTCATCCAAATAAAAGCTAAACAGGGCAGAGAGCATGCCCGTGTGCCTGAGCTGAAATAACAAACCCCAGTCCTTCCTCCCTTGGGCCGTGAAACTTTATTGGCAGTTCAGGGGAAGAGCTGGATCAGACCCCTCCCCTGCCTTGCTCCTCCCCAGGGGAGGCTCCTCCGCTGCAGGAGGGTGCTCAGAGGGCCTTGGGGGTGGGCAGGTTGTTGTACAGGGCGTCCTGGCCCTCCAGCAGGCTGCGGTAGGTGGCGATCTCCTGCTCCAGCCGGGACTTGATGCCCATGAGCTGCTGGTACTCCTGGTTCTGGCGCTCCAGGTCGGCCCGCACGTCGCTCAGCTGGGCCTCCATGGTATTCACTAACATCTGGATCTCTGCCAGCTTGGCTTTATAGCGGGCCTCTGTTTCTGCCAGTCTGCCTTCAGTGGCGGCTTTCTAGAGGCAGGAGGGGAACAGGACGCTCAGCAGAGAGGGCACAGGCACAGCCACCCACCAGGCGACCCGGGGTGCATCCCAGGGGGCTTGGGCACTTACCAAGCTTAGCTGGGACTGCAGCTCGATCTCCAGGCTCTGCAGGGTGCTCCGCAGGTCAGTCACCTCTTTCTGGCTGCTTTTCAGTGCATCCGTGTGGTTCGCGACCACCTGAGTCAGCTCCTCGGTCTGAATAGAGGAGGTGGAGAGAATAAGCATGAGGTAGATGTTGTCTGGGAGCACCAAGCCCTCACTGCTCACCACCTCCCCACAGGTGCCTGTTCCCCTCCGCACCTCTGTGATGAACCGGGCCTGGGCATCCTTCCGGTTCTTCTCGGCCATGGCCTCATACTGGCTTCTCATGTCGCTCAGGATCTTCCCTAGGTCAATGCCTGGAGCAGCATCCACCTCCACACTGACCTGGCCACCCACCTGGCCCCTCAGGGTGCTAAGCTCCTGGCAAGATACAACAGGGGCGCGCACGTTAGGACCCAGAGTCTGCTGGGCCTGGGCCAGGTCCCTCCCAGCCCCTGGGCCAAAGGGGGTCATTTTCAGATGCAGACCCAGAAGTCAGCAGTGGGGGATAGACGGGGTGTCATCGTCCCGTGCCGGGACCCCAGGAGCTGTGCTGCACACCCAGAGCCACGCCGAGGGCACAGCCATATGCCCACTCAGGGGACACACGACAAAAAGTCACCCTTAGTTCGGAGAAGCCAGCGTGGGCTAGACCAAGGCCCAGCTTCCGACCCACCTCCTCGTGGTTCTTCTTCAGGTAGGCCAGCTCCTCCTTCAGGCTCTCGATCTGCATCTCCAGGTCGGTCCTGGCCAGGGTCAGCTCGTCCAGCACCCGGCGCAGGCCGTTGATGTCGGTCTCCACGCTCACGCGCAGGGCCTGCTCCGTCTCGAACCTGTCAGAGAATAGTTGAAATCAGGCTGCTGTTTGCTCTGAACCTTTGAAGATGCTCGCATGTCCGCTGGGGGGCTGTAGGGTGGCTGAAGGCCCGGTGCGCTCAGCTCCATCAGGGTCTGGGCTAGCAGCCCTCCCCTGCAATGGCCCCTCCAGCCCCCAGGGCCAAGAAGCTCACTTGGTGCGGAAGTCATCTGCAGCCAGACGGGCGTTGTCAATCTGCAGGACAATCCTGGAGTTCTCAGTGGTGGCACTAAGAATCTGGAAGGCAGGGGGTTGGCCGAAGTTCAGCACACTGGCACTGCCCATGCACTTCCCCTGAGAGGAACAGAGAGCGTGCCCCCAATCCCTAGGGGAGGGCACGGGCTGGGGAGGGCAGGGAGGTCAGTCTGGGGTAAAGTCTGACACCTGTGCCCAGGGAAACTCAAAATGAATTTCAGGGAGGCAGCCTCGAGCCCTCTGCAAACCAGGGCCCAGAAAGCCCAGGGCTGCCCCTTTGTGCCCCTACTCAAAGCAGAGTCTGCCCCCAGGGAGAGGATTTCATGTGTGGCAACTACTGTGTGCAGGTACTTTGCACCTCATCTCACGCCAGGTCAGCGCAAACACCTATTTTACAGAGAGAGAAACTGAGGTTCAGGATTCCTCATGCACGTGCACCCCAATCTGAGGTCCCTCTGACCTAAGGATATGCCCATCACTAACTGAGATACTAGGGTTCAGTGTTTACCAACGAGCAGGTCATGACGCATTGTCATCATCCTGGGTGGTGACTTGCATATTTTATAATGAGATAGAACAAAATATAAAATGTCAGGAGGGATCACCCACAGTAAGAATTGTTTCAAGAAACGTCTACCTCATTGTGTATGTGAGAGAGAGGACGCATGGTGTTAAGGTCCATATGAATTGTAGGTCACAATTTCAAGTGTGAAAGCCCCTTCCTGGTTGGTGGGTCACATCTCTAGCTTCCCCTCCTTGTTTGGGTCCCATCTGTGTCCCCCCAGGCCCCCCCTCCCGGCCGCCCTCGCCATCCCAGATGCTGAGTAATGCTGTGGACAGCTTCGAGTTTGGAAACCCAGCACGCGTGGCCACTAATTGTCCCACTGGCTTCTGATAGCTTCCCTGGGGACACAGCTCCCATGGCTGGAGACTGAGCATCAATCCACAGACCCCTTAGATCTGCACACCCCAACCCCAGCCTCCCTGTAAGAGGCCCCACGCTGGGGGCAGCAGGGACAGATCTGACCCGGAATGGACCAGATTCTAGCATCTGCTAAGGTCAAATTCTAGCATTTCGTGCAGCAATCGAAGCCCCTGACTTAGACCTCCGGGCAGTCCATAACCAGTGTCCCTCCCATCCCCTCCCAGTCTTTCAGCCCCTTCTCTAGGTCCCGCCCTTCTTCCCAGCCCTCCAACATAGCCCCACCCCCAACCCCCGCCCCAGCCCCACCCCCGGCCCCCGCCCCAGCCCCTCCGCAAGCCCCACCCACTAACAAGCCGCCTCTACCTCCAAGTCCTGCCCTCCTAGCCCGCCCCTTTTCCAGGCCCGCCCCACCCACGCCGGCTCCCTCGCGCCCCACCCCGGCCCGGGGGGAGGAGAATCCTAAATCTGCCGCCCTGCTGGCCTCGCCTGGCCCGCGGGGCAGGGTTCCCGCGGCAGGTGCTCTTTCCTCAGGGCCGCTGCCCACCTGGCTTCGCAGGTCCTGGATGGTCTTGAAGTAGTGGCTGTAGTCGCGGGCGGGCCCCGGACCCTGCTTCTGGTACCAGTCGCGGATCTTCACCTCCAGGTCGCCATTGGCAGTCTCCAGGGCGCGCACCTTTTCCAGGTAGGAGGCCAGGCGGTCGTTGAGGTTCTGCATGGTGATCTTCTCATTGCCCGCCAGCAGCCCATCGGAGCTGGCCAGGGCGCCCCCATAGTAGCCACCGGAGGACAAGGACTGGATGCGAGCGGAGGACACGGAGACCCCGCGGCCGCCCGAGCCCCCGTGGATGCTGGGCGCACGGAAGATACCTCCCCCAAAGTGCCTCGAGCCGCTGCCCAGGGCCCCGAAGGATGAGGCAGCCGACGACTGGCGGTAGCTAAAGGAAGTCATGGCGAAGGAAGACAGACACCTGTCGGAGGAGTTGCTGTGGAGAAGCCGCTGTCGCAGGGAATTGGCAGGGGCCCTCCCCTAGAGCCTTTTTATGTCGGGCCAGGCGAGGGGGAGGGGGCCAGGGCGTATATTTGAAGCCTGAGGAATTTGCAGTCTCCGGAGTGCAAATACAGGCACTCTCCCCATTGGTCAGTGCGGGTGGCTCTACCCCCCAGCTCTCCCCCTTGCAGGCGGGCTGTCCCCGCCCCATGCAATCCGGAAGCTAGTCCCCTACCAAGCTATTCCTGTCTTCACCCCATCACACAGCACACCTAGACAACCCCCAATTTCATATTCTAGCCCGCCTGCACTAAGATCACAGAGAGTCTGCCATCCCTCCAGGAATTAAGGTCACTCCCCACCCCACCCCCACTCCCCATTTGCACTCGCTGGGAGTTCCCTCTGGAAGGTGGACTGAGCCCCTTCCTGGTGACCAGGTTAACGCCCCACCCAAAATACTTTCACCTGATTCCTATACCCCATTTGGAAATATAACCTCTCAGAACCCAACCCTGGGGGTCACCCACACCCTGACTTCCCTTCGTTCCCTTCGTCAGATAAGGGTGCTCTGAGCTTCACCCTCCCTGGTCTCCTGAGACAAAGTTTCCCCACTCTGCTGTGACCCTCCAGTGCTCAAGGTGAGAGTGGGCTCCTGGGGCAAGTGCTGGGGGCAATTCCACAGCTGGAGCAGTTCTGCAACTGGACAGCCCCAAGTTCAAGCCTGACCCCTATAGAAGTATAGTGGGGGGCTCTCCATACCCACCCCCTAACCAGGACAACCCCCTACCTGCAACCCCCAAAGTAGGTATTCATTCAACACAGATTTACTGGAGTGCTTTAACTGTTCCATAAGGCACCTAAGCCTGGGGGGGAGGGGAGGGACGCAGGTAGCTTGCCCATGAGACATTTAGCACCTGCTGCCAGCTCACCCTTGTGAGCACCTGGAAAGTGGGTGTCAGAGACTAAATCCTTGTGCCCTATGAGCCTGTCCCCATGCATGGGGGTGACTTGCTAGGAAGGGTTCTACAAAAGTACCTGCCCAAAGCAACGTGTTTTGATAAGAGAAAGGGGCCTCTGGGTACCACGCACTGCTCCCGTCCCTCTCCTCTGCCCCAGCTCAATTCCTCTCTCCTGTCTGATTCCTTTGGAGGACCCCCTGCCAGACACTGCAGGGCACTGTCACCATGCTTCCTCTTCATCCTATGTCACAGCAGCCCCCAACCGCAGAGCCCTTCAGAGAAGTTGTCGGGAGGACGGCCCAGTTTCCAGGCCTCCGTTTCCCTGTGAAATCTCAGCCCTCCTCTCTGCATATTATTCCCTGACTCACCTGTGGCTAAGTGAAGACTTATCCCCCAGCTCTGAAACCTAAGTCCAGGAAACTGTCTCCTGGCCACCTACTTGTCCAGGAATAGGAGCAGGAAGTCCCACACACACTTCACCCACCACAAGTTGCCCTGAGCCACTGGGGCAGGTCAGCCCGAGCCTATTTAAATAGTGAATCAGACCTACAGGTGGGTCCAGTGCCCCAAAGGGGGAAGAAAGCATGACCCACGGCCAGACCTGAAAGCAGGGTGTGGTCTGACTCTGAGGTGAGTCACTTTCATTTGGCCTGAAGGAGGCCAGCTTCTTTTGGGGGAAGGGATAAATCTAGATAGTTGCTATGTACACCAAGCCCCAGCTCAATCCTGGTTTCTCTGGACTGCTGAGGGAAGAGGCCGCAACAAAGAAAAGGACCAACAGTTCTACCCCAAAGATTAAGTAGTTACAAGCTCCCTAAACTTCAGAGGAGTTTAGAGTCCCAGCCCCCGGGCCCCAGAGCCATAATCCCAAGAACAGCTGTCTTTAGGGCAGTGAGTTTAAAACTTAAAGTTTACAGCTTTTCCGATCTCACAGCAACTCAGTGGAAACGGCACTCTTATCTGCTCCCGATGAGCTAACAGAGGATCCAAGAGGGCAGTGACTTGCCAGAGGTCCCCAGCCGGGAGTGGGGTGTCTAGCTTCCACCTCTTTTTATTTTTTAAAGATTTATTTTATTTATGCATGCAAGAGTTGAGGTTCAGCCAGCGGTGCTGGGGAGTGAGAGGATTCACAGAGGCAGAGTGGGGAGCAGAACAGGGGAACTGACTGAAATACACTGTAGCAGAGGGCGAGACAGGAGAGGTCTGCTGCACCATGTGGGTCAGCTCCCTGGCTGGGAATGGAACTCCTGCAGCAAGTGGCTGCCAGTAGCTTGAGAGTGCTGAGACTCAACCCCTTGTGCCACCAGGGAGGCCCTCTAGTTTCCACCTCTTGACACTCACTCAGCTCCATGGCCTGGGTTCATGAGTGTGAGAGAGTCTCCACTCTGCCCTTCAAGGAAACCCCAGCTCCAGAACTCCTTTGGCTCCATTCCTCCCCAAATGTGATGCCAACTTGAGGGCAGTCAACCCCAGCCGGCACTGCAGGCCAGGCTCAGGAAGAATCACCCACTCCTGCTCTCTGGCCAGGACAGTGCCTGGCACGTTCCACCATGAGCTGTGTGGCTCCCAGCCACTTCCCTGGCACACCAAGGACTCAGAACAGGCTGTACAGACTGCCCTCCCGGAGATGGATGGGGTGGCCAAGAGGTTGTTCACGTCAGTAAACCGACTGCCCGCCCCCAGGAGCCCGCTGGCTGCAGGAGAGCAGAACCCTGAGTGGAGGGCTCCCTTGACGCATCCGGGTCTCGGAGGACTGGACACTGCAGGGGAGGGACACCCAGGGTCAGGAGAGACAAGAGGGACTGCGAGCTCCCAGGGATCCCAGCCAGCATGCTACCCAGTCCCCCTCCCCCCCACCCTGAGCACCAGCACCACCAGATCCTATGGGGAAGGGGATCCATTATCAGTTGAGCCCAGAAACACTTCACGGTGCAACTCCCTCTTGGGGATTCACAGCTCAGCATCTCATGTGCTAAGTGGAGATAGTATGAACCACCACCTGATGCATGGGGTTGTTTTGTAAAGGACCGGGTTTCTGAGGGCACCCAAAAGAACAAAGAGCAGACACAGGGCTGCAATGGTCATGTGGAGCTTTGGGTCTGGCTGAGGCGATCAACCCCGAGAGTAAGAAGGGGTGAGCTTTTATAGCCAACTTCCCACCCTTACATAGGTTGTAGCTGAGGGGTTGAAAAGCCTACACAATAGGCACAGCCAATAGTTTTAAAGAGACACATATTTCAAAAGTTTAAATTTGTACCAGAGATCTATGTTGACGGGGTGGGCTTCTGCCCCGTACCTGGTGCACATCCTAAGTTAACAACCTTTAAAATAACATTTTAAGCTAACATTCCAAGCTAGGAGACCAGCTATCCTACTAGATAAGGACATAGGCTATTTGTCAAGATCAATCTCTGGCTCCAGCATGTCTCTGACTCCAACACTGAGGCATCCAGACTTTATTGCTAGGCCTGGCACCAGGGCCCCTCTGGTTTACGACCCTCTCTTTGGGAGGGGGACGCAAGAGCAGAGCAACCTTGCATGCTTTTACACGCCTTACAGTTTCAAGGGTTAAATGAGATGGCGCTTGTAAGGGTGCCTGGTAGGTGGTCAGCACCCACGGTTCATACTCTTATATAATAGCATTAAGTAGTACGCCATACTATTTATATACATATTTTACATATTACCTTATTATATTTTGTAAGGGTTATTAACTTCATTTAACCAACATTCCCTAAATGGAGTGGACCGTGGACCCTTATCTGGTAACACCTATTAATAATCCGCATGTCACAGGTAAAGCTGACTCTGTCCAAGGAAGCTTGGGGGGTGAAGTGGCTTCCCTGAGGCGACGTAGCCACCTGAGGCAGAGCCAGGGTTCGTTTCCAAGCCGAGGCCAGGGGCTGTCTCTGCATCTCCACCAGACCTTCACCCAGCCTCTTCTGCCGGAATAAATGCAGATCACAGTGGAGAGGTCAGACACCAGGTTTCATCTTCCCTGGGAAACGACACAGTGACTAGGGGGAAATGACATAGTGATTAGGGACCCTGGGGCGAAGTCATGCACTGCTCTCAGCCCCACCCTGGGTACACTGACCGGAGGCTGCGTGCTGACAATACCATGATCCTGATAACCTCCACTCGGCCTGTTATGGAAAAAACTGCTTTGCCCGAGCAAGAAAGAGCGAGCGGCTGTCTGAGAGCAAGCAGGTAGTAGGGTTATTACTATCACGCTCGCGGCCCCGGGTAGGAGCGCTCTCCTAAAGAGCTGGGCCTGAACACACACAGGTTTCCTTTCACACTCAGTTGTGTTAATGTGAGCAACATAGGTAGCCGCTGACACATCTACGTTTGTTTGGAGTGGGCAGGTGAGCAGAAGGAGACTTAGTCAAGCGTCTGTGAAATGGGAGGGAAGGAGCCAGCAGATTAGAAGAGCGGGTTTGCCCTGCCATTTGACTCCTTTCTTTTGGAATGTGGCCTGTCAGATAGAGACCGTACTGATGGAGGACAAAAGAATAGAAAAAACTGGAAAGGAGGTGCCTGAAGACCAGAGACCTGGCTCACACAAGGAGGTGTGGGGAGAAGGGAGTAACAGCCAGTAACCCAACTAGATAAACACAGACCCTTAGGCGCCAATGACTGCCATAGTCATGACTGTCAGTCCAGAAGTAAAGATAGGAGAGTGAGCGCTACCTCCAGAATCTCTGGAGCCCGTTGTAAAAGTTCTACATAGTTGGTTAGAAGCCATCTGCAAGCCCCTCCATGAAGGCGTGAGCCCCTCCCAAAGAGAAGAAGACTGCACTGGCTCGGGACAGCCGTCCTTCTGCCCACCTGTGACTGAAGGCGCTTCTCTCCACTCTCTCCTCTGCAGGGCAGCAGCCTCCTGCCTGCCCGTGACCTGCACCTGCCGGGGCTTCTCTGCACCGACCTCCCTCAGCAGAGGCAGCTCTCCTCAAGGCCGCCCCCCTGCAACCACGCGGGCCTCTCTCAGCAGACCTGTCCCTTCGGGGCAGCTCGTCCTGCCGCTTGCGTCCATGCAAGTGTCCTTTACTCTTCTGTCCCTTTTCCTAACAAGCCTGCTCTTTAAAATAACCTCTCTGCCTCATGGAGAAACTCGCCTGGGAACTTGCCGTGTGATGCTGAACAGGAAGGCTGGTGAAACCTTTCCCAGACTGAACCCAAGAACCCTGCACTCCAAATCCACACACTCCAAAAACTACATCAAAAATGACCAGTGAGAATGGCACATATTAAATAAACTAGCAATAACAAATGTTGGCAAGGTTGTGGAGATAAAGGAACTCTACTACACTGCTGGTGGGAATGCAAGCTGGTCCAACCACTGTGGAGAGCTGTGTGGAGTTTCCTCAGTCTCCTAAAGATGGAACTTCCATATGATCCAGCAATCCCACTCCTAGGGATATATCCAAAGGACACAAAAACACTGATTCAAAAGAATACCTGTACCCCTGTGTTCATTGCAGCACTATTCACAATAGGTGAGACTTGAAAACAACCCAAATGCCCAAAAATAGATGACTGGATCAAGAAGATGTGGTCCATATACACGATGGAATACTATTCAGTGGTCAAAAAAGACAAACTAGAGTCATTTGTAGGAACATGGATAGAGCTAGAAGGAATTATGCTCAGTGAAAGAAGTCAGAAGGCAAAAGAAAAATATCGAATGGTTTCATTTTCTGGAGGAATATAAGGGAGCCAAATAAGGGACCAAGGAAAAGAACAGTAACAATTTTTTAAAAAATCAAATCACAACACAACAAAAACAAGAGACAAAGACAAATCAGGAGCACTTTGTGGAAGGGGAAAGGAGAGTGACGGGGACGTGGGCAGAAAGAGCACAGAGACTGAGGTGACGATGCCCTGGTGAATCGGTGGTGGGAATTCCATGGGGACTATGAATGATGCCAAATACACATGAATAAAGAAAAAAGAAAGGAAAAAAAAAAAAAGATAGAGACCAGACATAATCCCTCAGACAAGAGGGGCATTTGCAAATGATAAGGACGGCAAGCTTGCTGGTTGTGCCAGCTTGTCTGAAGGGACTTTTACTGCATCAGCAGTATATTTCAGTAGATCTGCCTGTTCTGTTCCCCACTCTGTCTCTGGTGAATCCACTCACCCCCACCCCACACCTCTGGCCTGTACCCCAGTGCTTGTGTGCTAAATACATCTCAAAAAAACAAAAACTGAGGCTCACACCATGCACAGCCCCAACCCCCAAAGTCCCACGAGTAAGTAGTAGACCCAGGATTCCAGCCCAGCTCTAACTCCCGAAAGCCAGGGTCCCAGCCACAAATGCTGGCCGCAGCTCATGGCATGGGCGCCACTGGCCTGGGCAAAGTCGTTGCAGGGAGGTGGGGAAAACCATAGAGTCGCCAGCCAAAGTCCTAGCTTGTCCTCCGTGCTGGGATACACACTCTTTGTTTGTTCTGTCAGTGGGTCTTCAAACAAGGCTCAAAGTTCAAGTCAGCCTTGCAGAGAGGAGAACAGAGTTTGTCGCCAGGAGAGGCCTTCCTGCAGAGGTGCTGCAGGCACTTCCTGCCGTGGAGAGACTGACTTATCTGGCAGGGCAACGCACCTGTCCTGATAAGATGCAGTAGACTGGCAGATGCCCACGCTGGTTCTGCTCCTTCCTAACACCCTTTTAAGATGACAGGTAAAGAATAATTAAAGAGAATAAAAGAGACAACAGAGGATAAGAAATGTCGACAACATTTTTAAAGCTTAAGGCAGTAACTAAGCAGGCTTTAGGAAGCTAGGGCTTGGGAGGGGAGGAGCGGAGTACAGGGGGAAAGGAGAGCGCCCAGGGAAGCAAGTGCTTCTCAGCACCAGAGAAGCTCAGGAACTGGGGCGCCAGGTGGCTGAGGGAGAAGTGGAAGACAGGAGTGAGAACAGGCTGGCTGGAAGTTTCTATAACAGTAGCAGGGTCTTCTGCCAGCCCCTGACCCAACCAGGGCCAGCCAGGAGAAGACTTCCCACGAGACCAGCAAAACTGCAAGGTCAGATGTTGGGGAAGCTGGGAGCAAGCGAGCTCTCTAAACCCCTGGAGGGGAGGGAGCCCTGAGGCCAGGTGCAGGCCCTGGCAGTGTCTTCCCTAAGGAACCACGTCCTGCGAGCCACCAACCCATACGAGAAACCTTCGTATTTGCCCCAGCACCCCTTGCCGGTCCACGCCGGGAGGCACGTGCAAGAAAGCTCTCTGAGGCAGTCTGTAATAGTCCGAAGCTGGAACCAGAGTAGGAGACCACTGAGTGAGCTACATCACACCACATCACCGAAGACGAAGTTAAACAGAGACGAAGGCCCGTGTTTGTAGTGCCTGGAAAACCCAAATTTTGTTGGACAAAATAAAAGCCACAGGAGAGCATCACATGTACAGGATAAGAGAACGCTGACCTGCGTGTCAGAGGTGACGTCCATGGGCGCTGGGCACGGCACAGATGAGGCACGTGTGCAGACCGAGAGGGGGTTTTCTTTTTTTCTTTCTTTTTTTTATTTATATATATTTGTCATCATTTGTAACCCTTATGTATTCCCCATCACCATATCACCAGTGCTCCATCACCTCAGTCCCCCGTGCTCCCGTCTGCCCTCAACCCTCCCCCTCTTCTCTCCCCACCAAATGTCCCCAATTTGTCCTTGGCTTTTCATTTTTGGCTTTTGTGTCTTTATTGTTATTATTATTATTATTATTACTGTTCTTATTCCTTTCCTTGATCCTTATTTGGTTCCCTTATATTCCTCCTAGGGTAGGAACCATCTGGTATTTTTCTTTTGCCTTCTGACTTACTTCGCTGAGCATAATCCCTTCCAGTTCCGTCCATGTTCCTATGAATGCGTCTAGTTTTCCATTTTTGATTGCTGAGTAGTATTCCATCGTGTATATGTACCACAGCTTCCTGATCCACTCATCTGTTTTTTTTTTGTTTGTTTGTTTTTTGGTTTTTTTTAAAGATTTATTTATTTATGCATACAAGCACTGGGGTACAGGCCAGAGGTGTGGGGGGGGGGTGAAAGGATCCACCACAGAGAGCAGGAGCAGAACAGGCAGATCAACAGAAGTACACTGCTGAGGGGAGCAGCGGGCACAGCAGGAGAGGTCTGCTGCACCATGTGGGTACCCTCCCTGGCCAGCAGCAGGGATCGAACTCGTGCTGCAGTGGCTGAGGTTTGCCTCACAATGCGTTGCTTAACCCACTGCGCCACCAGGGAGGCCCCCGATCCACTCATCTGTTTTTGGGCATTTAGGTTGTGTCCAGGTCTTCCCTATTGTAAAGAGCGCTGCTATAAACATAGGGGTGCAGGTATTCTTTTGAATCCGTGTTTTTGTGTCTTTTGGGTATATTCCTAGGAGTGGGATTGCTGGATCCTATGGAGGTTCCATTCTTAGTAGCCTGAGGAACCGCCATACTGCTTTCCATAATGGTTGGACCAGCTTGCATTCCCACCAGCAGTGTAAGAGAGTTCCTTTTTCTCTACATCCTCACCAACATTTGTTGTTGCTACTTTTTTTGATCTGTGCCATTCTCACTGGTGTGAGGTGGTATCTCACAGTGGTTTTGATTTGCATTTCTCTGATGACAAGAGAATTTGAGCATTTTTTCATATGCCTGTTGGCCATTTGCATTTCCTGAGAGGGGATTTTCTTGGGAAGAAGCTGATGGTGGCAGTCAGGGGAACCCAGGCTTAACTCGGCTCTGATTGTCCCAAGAACATATTTCTGCGTTGACTGTACTTTAAAGCAAGTCGTTTGAGAAACACTGTGAGGTGGACATTTAGAGCTGGCTGCACCTCGGATGGTGAATACCTCCTCCCGCCCCACGCACAGCTGACGTCGTTGCCCCACTCAGACACGCCGGCCTTGGATTAGGAGAGGCCAGAGGAAGTTTTAGAAAGGGGGGCAGCAGATGGCAGAAGAAAAGAGTCCCCCAAAAGGTTCCTAGGGTCCCCTTCCATCCCCACATCCGTCACGCTGGTTTTACATCCTTGTGGAATAAGAGGGAGAGACAGGAGCAACAAGCGGCAGAACTTCCCAAGTTCTTCCAAGGAGAAACAATGCAGGCAGGCCGCTCCAGCCCGGTGCCTCGGACCTGGTACTACAAAGGGTTCTGGGTTCTCCAAGGGTCAGAAGCGTAGACGCATCCAGAATCAGTGGGCCGGCCCAGTTATGGTGCAAAGACAGGCAACGGCCCCGGTTGTGCACACAGACCTGGGGGGACCAAAGCAGGAGGGAGAACAGCAATCCCAGGAGAACAGGCAATCCCACGAGACCCTGCAGCCAGCAGCCCCCTGACACCCCAGGGGGGCGGGGGGTGGCATTCCTTTCTGAAACAGCTGGGGGCTTTGAGGGGTGCTGGAGCGAGCCAATAACATTCAGGCCTCTAACAAGCCAGTCCAACCCAACTTGCTGGGGACACTGCGTGGGAGCAAGCGGGCCATAAAGAAGGCGTGCTCGTGTCCAGAGCCCCAGGCTGTCCCACAGAGGCCACGGCCCCTGAACAAATGGCTGAAAGACCAGCAGGTGTTCTCCAGGCAGGGGGCAAAACCCACAGGGCCTGGAAGAGCGGACAGGCCAGTCTGGGGGAACAGCGGCAATTCAGCGCCCTGGAGCGGCAGGGCCAGGAAGGCCCAGGAAAGAGGTCTTGGGGCAGCTGTAAGCTCGGCCCCAAGCTGGACTTGGACCTGAGTCATGGAAAGGCATTTCACCCAGGGAGGTGACACGATCAAGGCCACAGTAAGGAACAGCCGCGGGCTCCGCCTGGCGCGTGGGTTGTTGGGACGAGGGAGGCAGGCAGGGCTAAGATGAAGAGGGCCTGGGAGGGAGCGCAGAGTGTGGAGGGGGAGACAGGAAGCCCAGCAGCTCTCAGCTGCTCAGGCCAGGGGGTGTCCCTGAGGTGGGGGCCCAGCTCTGGCCCCTGCACAGCAGTTCGCTCAGGCACTCCCTTCAAACAGGCGTCTAGGCAGGGAGGTGAAGGGCCGGTCATGACGGTCCATGTTCCTCCTAAGTCTCCAGAAGAAACCTGCCTGACAGGAGACGGGGCAATCGTGGGGCTGGAGGGGGGTGGGGACAGAGTCCTAGGGACAGGGAAGGGAGGGAAGGGTCAGTCCGTGCAGGCGCCACATGCACACCCCGCGGTGACCACTGCCCCTGCTCCTCCGTCCTCCCTGGGGACCGAGGGTGCGGCCACCTGGCTTAGGACCCCTCCTCTTGGCCAGGGGGGCCTCTGCCACTGCCCTTACCCTGGGCTATTTGGACCCTCACTTGGAGCCCTGTGCCACAGCCACAGCCCACTCCACCTGACCTGGGGTACGGGAAGGGCGGAGACAGGACAGAGAGAAAGAAAATGGCTCCTGGCCAGCCAGCTAACCTCCCTCCCTCCAGCACCCACAGCCAGATGCCCGCTCTTTCCCTTTCAAAACTCTCAGATCCTCTGAACTCTTCAGAGACCGCCAGAGAGCCCTCCCCACCCTCACCCCAGCAAGGTTCCCTCTGAAAACTGTCTTCCTCCTAACCAGGGTGAATACTCGCTGTCCGCAGCTTCACTGGACACATACCGTGCGCCAGAAGACCCTCCTGCCCAGGAAGTGTCTGCCCTGCCCTGAGGGAGAGCCAGGCCTTTCCTCAGGCCTGGGGCATTCTCCCTCCTCACCACTCCTCTCTCTACCAGAGGCAGCAACTCCAGTTCCCCTTTCTGTGAGCAGCTCGCGGTCACCTCCTCTGGGAAGTCCTCCCCGATACACTCAGTCCCATCGCCGCCTGGATTCACCCATCACATGCCATAGTTCTGGCCCCAACTAGATGTGGCTCCTCTTGCTTCCAGCCCAGGGCTGACTTGAGCACCAGCAAATGCCAAAGGACTGCTCAAAGGAGGAAAAAAGAGAGCAGCCCTTTTGTATGTCCAACAAACATTTGTGGACCACGCTGTGTGCCAGCCACCTGCCAGACTCTGGGTGTGTAGAACAAACAACCCGCCCCGTCCTCCTGAGCCTTTGCTGTTTTGTTTTGGTTTTTTTGTTTGTTTGTTTGTTTTTTTATTGGGGGGTGGAGGATTCCAAGAGTAAAGGGTGAATGGAGGAGCAGGCATGGCCCTTAGGAGGTGGCTCTTGGACAGAGACTGAAGGAGACAAAGGAGCCAGCAAGCAGAAGCAAACTCCTGGGGGGGAACCAGCCTCGGCTGTCCCAGGAGCACCCCACGGCCCAGGCCGCGGCGAGAGGGCACACCAGGGAGGAGCATGCAGGCCTGGCCGGATCAGACCTCGGTATTCCTAGCGCCAGCTTTATGCTGAGAGTGACGGCAGCCTGCTTCTCAGCCTCTGGAGAATCCTGGAGTTGGGCGACGCTGCAGCTCTGCTAAGAGAATCTTCCTGAGTCCAGGCAGAGAGACTGAGGGCTTGTGGGGAGAGGACTGGGGGAGAAGGGCCTGCTGGGGGGGTAGTCTACGGCAGAGCCCCTGGGAGGAGAGGACCAAGGACGACTGCTGCTTGAGGCCTGGGCAGTGCCACAGGCAGGGACAGCCAGCTGCCCGTCCAGAAGCACACTTGTCCCCCCAGCGGCCCCCAGATCAAGTTGGGCCTGTTCACCAAGCATCACTGTGCCCAAGTCTGTCAGCACGGACGCCCACTGAGGAAGGACAGGGTAGTGTCCACCAGGCCCTGCCCTGGGAGCCCGCCGTCAGGGTGGGGAGCAAGGAGGTCACTTCTGGCCAGCCGCGCGTATTTCCCCAGTTTTCAGCAAAGCTGCAGTGAGCTCCTGTTCACCTCTAGAGCGAGGGGGGAGGGTTGTTTATGCAGCTTCGCTTCTGACTCACTCCAGGCTTGGCTGTTTTCAAGCAGCAAAGTGGGGCCCACGGTGGAGGAGTGAGGGTCAGGTTAGCTGAATTTCCAGAAAAGCAGCTTCTTCCTGGGAGGGGAGGGACATACCTAAGAGCAGCTGGAATTCAGAGCTGCCTGGGAGATAGACCGCTGGGCCCTGGCTCCTCCTGGCTCCAGCCGGCTGCAGACTAAACATTCATTAGGCAGAAACCACAAAGAATCCCCTAAGCAGGTGGGCTGCCAGGAGCTGGGCACACCCTCTGCCCAGAGGAAGAGCGCCTGGGGCCAGCCCTCCCGACCCTGGTGCTCAGGAGGCATTTGGTCAGTGGACAGTTCATCGGGAGGGAACATACAGAACACGCACACACGCACACGCATGCACACGCATGCACACACACGCAGCATGAACAGCAGGCAAAACCTCACTGGCTCCCTTGGGCACCTCACGGTCATCCCAGCAGCTCCTACCACATGCCAGATCCACCTGCACCAGGCACCCGGGAACCAGGCTGAGCCTCGCAGCACCAGCACCCCAGAGGTGGGAAACAGTGCCAGACACCTCCCGCCCCTCTGCGCCCCTCCAGCAGAGTGTGATGGGCTGGAGTGGGTACTTCTGGGATTAGGGCCCCGGTCCTGCACCAAAGACGTCAAACCTGGCTGTGTAAATACACAGAGAGGCCCCCCTCCTGCACACAGAAACAAAGAAACCTCCAGAAAGACCTGTATCTGGGGTTTCAGAAGGAGAGGTTCGAGCTTGAGGGGTGGGGGAGCAGTTCAGGAATCCTAAACTCACCATTCCCACCAGGTTCATGTTGCCTTATCCTTATCATCATCCAGGCCATTGAGAAATATTCAGCATCTGCTCTACGCCTAGCAAGATGAATCAGACAATACTACACTTGGGGGATGGAAGGACAGAAACTCCTAGCTCCCCAAAAGAAGACAGAAAAAAAAGAAATCTCCTAGCCCACAGGTTTTCAAGCCTGGCCTGGGGAGCAAAGGGGTGTGAGTTAAGCAGACCTGCCACTGACCACTCACACACGTGTGTACACACACACTCATGCTCACACTCACACACCTCCACATTCATACACTCACAGCCTCACACACTCCCTCCAAGCTTCTACACACACTCACTTCACTTCACGCATACCCAGGAGAACTGATGGACGCTTAGAGTAGAACATTTAGGACAGAAGCTTCACAAGACCAATAGCTAACGTAGGGATAGAAATGACTAATGAGGGGGCCTCCCTGGTGGCATAGCAGGTTGAGCCTGTGCACTGTGAAGCATCTGCGGCACAGCAACGCGAGTTCGATCCCTGGCCAGGGAGGGGAACCACATGGTGTGGCAGACCTCTCCTGCCTCACCCGCTGCTCCCCTCAGCAATGTGTTTCAGTCAGTCTGCCTGTTCTGCTCCCCACTCTGTCTCTGGTGAATCCTCTCACCTCCCTTGCCTCTGGCCTGTACCAACTCTTGCATGCATGAATAAATAAATGTTTTAAAAAAAGATTTATTTATTCATGCGTACAAGAGCTGGGGCACAGGCCAGAGTTGCAGGAGGTGAGAGGATTCACCAGAGACAGAGTGGGGAGCAGAAGAGGCAGATCTACGGAAATACATTGTTGAGGGGAGCAGCGGGCGAGGCAGGAGAGGTCTGCCTTGACATGTGGGTCCTCTCCCTGGCCAGGGATTGAACTCGTGCTGCAGCGGCTGTGGATGCTTCACAGTGTGGTGCTCAACCAGCTGCGCCACCAGGGAGGCCCCTATAAATTAAAAATCTTAAAAAAAAAAAATGACTATCGAGGGACCTCCCTGGTGGTGCAAGGCGCAGCACTATGAAGCTATCACCAGCCAACAAGCTGGTGACCTAACAAGCATGATTTCGATCCTCAACCAGGGAGCTGACCCATGTGGCGCAGCAGACCTCTCCTATCTCACCCGCTGCTCCCCTCAACAGTGTATTTCAGTAGAGCTGCCTGTTCTGCTCCCCGCTCTGTCTCTGGTGACTCCTCTCACCCCCCTGAACCTCTGGCCTGTACCCCAGTTCTTGTATGCATAAATAAATAAATACTTTTTTTTAAATGATGAATGAGTCATTAAACCTGCTAGAAAAGACAGATAGACAGAAACCAGAAGTGGGGAGATGGAAACTGTTGGTCATTCCAAACAGGATCACCACTCCTCACAGACTAACCCAAGCAGGCCCTAGAAATATAGATTCCACAATAAAGTTCCACAAAGGAACAAATCACCCCAAAGAACACTATATAAGGATACACCTTCCTCCAGCAAAATGCAGCTTTGTCACCTACATCTACGCAGCATCTCTTTCTTAACAACTTGCCCTTTCCAAGTGCAGCTGTTGCCTCTTGCGTCTATGCAAACATGTTCTCCTTAGTAAACTCACCTGAATGGGAAACTGCTGAAATCTTTCAAAGGGAACCCCAGAACTCCACTCACTGAACCCCAACACATACATATTCCTTTTTCAAAGCAATCCTGTCACTGGTTTTACACACCCAACTTACTGTAAGAGTTCACTTACGCAGTGAGTGCTTTCACTTAAGCATTCTTTCTTAAGTTGGAAAGCTTATTGCAAAAAATAATCCTAAGAAAAATCAAAAAGGGAAGTATCACATTCCCCCAATTCAAACTATATTAATGAAAGGTTTCAGCGTGGTTGGACGGGAGAGCAAGAGAGAGAGAGCCAGGCCATGTTTCTGACCAGCAGGAACTTTTATTGCACTCCCAGGCGAGATCCCCAGAGTGGGGGTGGGGGAAGTTGCGCCCAGGTTACAGGCTGCTGGGTTTTTATAGGTGGGGTACTTTGGAGTGGAAAATTTTGGAGTTCCTTCCGGCGGGAAGGTCGTGGCAGGAAGAAGTTGTCGGTTGGTGGTAATCCATATCGAAGCCCCTCAGGTTGCATTCAGGTTCCTGGGCCACATTCCACTGGGATTGGGCTACATGAGTCACATGTTGTCCTGTTCCACACCGAACTTGCTGTCACTATCTTATCTTGGTTACTGCTGGCTTCTCGGAACTGCTGTCCTGGGGACCTGGGTGAGGGATTTGGGTGAAGAGCCTGAGTGAGGGGCCTGTATGACCTTTCAGTTACAAAGCAATAGTAATCAAAATCAGACACACAGATCAAGAGAACAGAGTTGAGAGACTGGGAATAAACCCACATATATATGGACAACCAATTTATGACTCAGGAGCCAAGAGCTTACAATGGAGCAATGAAAAGACTCTTGAACAAATGGTGTTGGGAAAACTGGACAGCCACATGCAAAAGAATAAAACTAGATCACTCTTTTATACCATATACAGAAATTAATTCAAAATGTATTTAAAGGGGCCTCCTGAGTGGCTTAGGGGTTAAGCCACTGTCAGCCTGTCTCAGCACCGTCAGCCCTAGGCCTAAGTTTGATCCCCAGCCAAGGAAGGGACCCGCATGGCGCAGCAGACCTCTCCCGCCTCGCCCGCTGCTCCCCTCCGCAGTGTATTTCAGTGGATCTGCCTGTTCTGCTCCCCACTCTGTCTCTGGTGATTCCTCTCACCCCCTGAGCCTCTGCCCTGTACCCTAGCTCTTGTATGCATAAATAAATAAAATCGTTTTTTTAAAAAGGGGGCATCAGCTGTGTGGTGAAGGATAGAATTGGACTTTTAGTGGTGAACTCCATGTAGCATATGCAGAACGTGACTTACAATGACACACACCTGAAACTTATATAATAACACACTGTTACTTCAATAAAAAATAAATAAAATGCTTAATATCAAAAACAAATAAATAAACATAAAGCTCAGTAACTGGTATCTGTTTGTAGATTAGAAAACTGAGACTGAAGTGGGGGCTGGGCCTGCCTGAGGTCACACAGCTGGTTTCCTGCTGAGCTGGGACAGCAGGCAGGTGCCCTGGATCTGGCTGCCTGGCCCCAGGGGAAGATAGAGCTCAGAAAAGAAAGAGGCAAACACAACAAAAGAGAAAGATGTAAACACCCTCACAAAAGCAGGTGGCAGGCCAGGGCAGGAGGGTAGAGGAGGGGAGGCCTGCCAGAGCTCAGGGCGGAGAGCAGCCTGAGCAAGTCCTGGGGCAAGCCGGAAGGCTTCATGGAGGAGAAAGGCTGTGAGAAGGACCCAGGGTGAGCAAACATGGAGGTGGCAGATGGGTAGAAATTTCCAGTAACAACAGATGCTGTAAAAAAAGCCCAATGGGCCCTCCCTGGTGGCACAGTGGGTTAAGCAACACACTATGAAGCAGACCGCAGCCACTGCAGCACGAGTTCGATCCTTGCTGCCGGCCAGGGAGGGTACCCACATGGTGCGGCAGACCTCTCCTGCTGTGCCCGCTGCTCCCCTCGGCAGTGTACTTCTGTTGATCTGCCTGTTCTGCTCCCCACTCTGTCTCTAGTGAATCTTCTCGCCCCCACACCTCTGGCCTGTTCCCCAGTGCTTGTGTACATAAATAAATAAATCTTAAAAAAAAAAAAAAGCCCAATGTATCGAGCCTTTACTATCCCCTGTTATTATCCCCACTTTACCAACTAGGAAACCAAAGGCAGTCTGCTTAAGCTGAAGTTTGTTAAGTGACAGCACTGGGATTTGAACCCAGGCGTCTGGCACTGAGCCTGGTCGCCTAACCTCTATGCCCCGGGAAAAGCAGGGCAGAGAGTTTCAGAGCTAGCAAGACACGGACAAGGAAAGTCGGGCCACTGGAGTTTTTTCCCCCCTGCAGAAACCAACAGCAGTTTTAGAATTTGGTCGGGGGGTGACCCAAAGTGTCAGATGAGCCAAGAGCAGGGAGTCCTGAAACTGGGAACACAGGGCTGTCATCCCAGAAGCTGTCCCAGCCCCCACTTCATTCCTTCCCTCTGCTGCCCCCAGAATCCTAGGCTATTGCTTCAAGGCCAAACAACTGGGCCTCCTCCCCAGCCTCCCCAGGCTCATCCGGGTGCACAGTCGCTCTGCCCACACCCCTTCAGCCCTCAGCAGCAACACTCGCTCGCTCGGCCTGTGGTCCTACACCCCAGACAGCTTCAACTGAGCTGCCGACCCCTGGGCTTCCCCAAGGGTCACGGAATCCAAGCTCGGTGGGTGAACCCGCCTGCCTGCATTTTCAGTGCACTCTCCAGGTGAGTCTGACGTTCACCAAAGCCTGAGAACCACTGGCCCAGAATGACATCCATCAAAGCCAGTTACAGGGCAGGGAGAGGGGCACTCTAGAACTTTCAAATTTGCCCTCTCTGAATGGGTTTTGCTATTTGCTGTATTAAGACAAACATGTAAGAATTTTAATGGAAAGGAACAATTGGGAACAATACAGAGAGGACAAAGAATATAGTTATTAAGTTAAGCATTTAAAGTTACCTATTTTTTTTTGAGGGTAAAAGTTTAGCCAAATAGGATTGGCCCAAAGCAAGGCCCAAAAGCCTGCCACAAGTTTAAAGGACTTTTTAGTAGAGACCCATAAGAAAGGGTTAGAAAGAATTAGACAAATTTGGGAGGAAAAGAGCAAAATTAAAATTAAGATGAAAGTTGCTGTTGTTAACCTCCCCATGGGTGTCTGACCCACATCTGTTCCAACCAGTCCACGACCAAAAAGTAAGTGCAGGTTTTTTCACATGGTCTCTGCTCCACGTGCCTCCTTCACGCCTCCTTGCTGCTCTCCATCCTGCTGCTTTTTTCCTCCCTTCCTTCTGTCCTTCTGTCCCCTCTCTCCAGCATCTTCTTATCTCAGCTCAGCTCCACCCACTTTGGGCGGAACCGGGATTCTGGAACTCCCCTCTTTCCTGGGGACCACCCAGTTACAAGCCCTGTACTGAAAGCAGGCTGGAGACATGTAAGAGACACAGAGGTGAGTAGTCACGAAAGTCTGGCCACAGGCAGCTTACCTGCCAGCAGGGGACAGCCAGGTTAGTGTGGCCAAAATGGGGTGAGAAGGGAGAGACCCAGTTCTACACCCACTTTTGTTGCTTCCTGTCAGGGTGACCTTGGGCTTGGACAATCAAAGCCTCTTTGTTCAGCTGCCAAATTGTCAGGAAATATAAGAGCTGGAGGTTTACCTTTTTGGTGAGCTAACAAATTACCCCCACCCCACCCGTTTTATGGACGCTGGCAGAAGACACGAGACACGTGGGTCAGAGACAAAGGACCTGTGACTCACAGCACAGCAAGCTTCTCGCTTCTTTTTTTTTTTAAATATTTATTTATGCACACAAGAGCTGGGGTTCAGGCCAGAGTCGCGGGAGGCGAGAGGACTCACCAGACAGAGTGGGGAGCAGAACAGGCAGACCGATGGAAACACACTGCTGAAGGGAGTAACAGGCGAGGCAGGAGAGGTCTGCCACGCCATGTGGGTCCCCTCCCTGGCCGGCGGCAGGGATCGAACTCGCTGCGGTTTGCTTCATAGTGCGTTGCTTAACCCACTGCGCCACCAGGGAGGCCCTCGCTTCTTGTTTGTATCAATGTCTCCTGCCCTCCAAGTACCACCAGGAAAACACAAAGCTTGACCCAGGTGGGTTTTACATATGTAAAGACCGCAACTGGTGGAATCTAACCGGTGGTTCAGATCCTTGGGACAGGAAATGGGTGAGGGCCTGAGTGAGGGGCCTGTGTGACCTTTCACTAGGTTTTGCATGACAGCTGAGAAGCCAAATCTTCTATAATGAGCTGCAAATCTGTCTGGTCTTTGCTCCAGGGAGAAGCATCATCATTATTACAAAAAACAATTTAAAATAAATAAATAAATAAATAAAGCTCTATCAAAACAGCCTGGCAAAGACAGACCAGCATAAAAACTGTCAGGGCCTGGAAGATGTGCAGAAATGCAAGTGATCTGGGAGAACCGTCTGCCGACAAAACAGGACTATCAATTTTACAGGGAAGTTATAAGGTGCAAATCAGTTAGTGGGAGTGAAAGCTGGAAGTAGGAAGGATCACAAAGGGGAGATAAAAGTTGCAAAGAACTAGAGTTGAAGGTGGTAAGTGATAAGTAGAGAGCCTTTCAAAACAAGACTTGTGAGAACAACAAAGTGGAAAATATTTTCAGCCAGTATCATGGAAGAAAGGCTCATATCATCAAGACATACAAAGACTCCCTACCAATAATTAAGATACCAACAACCCAAGAGGAAGAAAAAAAGATCAAAGATTAGGAGCAAACCCTTCCGGAAAAAATATGCAAATTGCATTTAGACATAGGAAAAGTCTCAGCCTCACTCACAGTAAGTGAAATGCAAATGTCAACTACCACAAAATCTCTCTTTTACATATCAGATTGGTAAAGATGAAAAGGGATGATAAGTTATTGTTTGTTAAGAATATGGGGGAACTGGACAATTCCCACATGGCTATTGGCAGTAAAATCTAGAGAAACTCCACGAATAGTTCCGACGTGTTTCAAAGTAAGATTGCTCCCGGGGAGAACAGAGACACACATGTTTTTGTAAGCGTGTGGGACATCTTGAGAAAGACACCCAAGGAAGTGATGGCTAGGGTCACTTCCTGTGAGGACCTTGGAAGACTAGATTCCAAGGTGGGACCAAGACTAGCATTTTGTTATAGTTGCTATGTACTTTTTTAATTGCATATTGTATTATTGGTGGAGTGCCGCTTCCAAAAACTATATATAAAATGCATCGTAAAAGAAGACAAACTTGGGGCCTCCCTGGTGGCGCAGTGGGTTAAGCAACGCACTATGAAGCAAACTGCAGCCACTGCAGCATGAGTTCGATCCCTGCTGCCGGCCAGGGGGGGGACCCACATGGCAGATCAGACCTCCCCTGCCTCACCCGCTGCTCCCCTCAGCAGTGTGTTTCTGTCAGTCTGCCTGTTCTGCTCCCCGCTCTGTCTCTGGTGAACCCTCTCACCTCCCTGGACTCTGGCCTGTACCCAGCTCTTGTATGCATAAATAAATAAATCTTAAAAAAAAAAAAGAAGACAAACTTGAATATGAAAATCTGCCAAGAAATTTGAGTGGGCTGGACTCCCAATCTGGGCCCAGCAGGTCCTCGGTCTGTGACCACCTGGCCCCGGTGGCAGCAGGTGACCTCCCAGTGCAGTTCCCAGCTCTGCCCAGAGCCCGCCCCAGGAAGCATCATCCATTCCCCCCCTTCCTCCCTCCCTCCATCCCTCCCAAGGCTGCCAGGCACCAGGTGCAGAATATGGAGATGAGAGAGACCAGGCCCTCGGACCAGCTTCCTGTATAGCGAGCCAGGGGGAGGCAAGGCAGATAGAAGTGCTGGACAAAGAATAACCCTAACACAACGACTGGGCAGTGCAGCGCAGCACTATTAATACTGACGAGTGATCACGTTGCTAGGGCACGATGAGCTTAGTCTTTGAAATGAGCCACGCCTTTGGTTAAGTATGTCACCTCCCCAGCTCCATTTTCTCCATTGTAAAGTGTGGCTTGATTCTCAAATCCACTGTGGTTTTAAAGCTGTGTCATCCAAATCCAGTTAATCTCGAGGAGCCTCTGCTTCCTCATCTCTGAAATGGAGCCAATAACACCCACTGTGGAGGGTTTGTTGAGGGTAAATGAAAACACGGTATGAAAAGAACAGGGCCTAGCACGCGCACACCTCCAAGGTCCATAGCTCTGAGCACAGGATGGGAGGAAGGCGAGGACCCCATCATCCCAGCCCGGAGGACCACCCAGCAGGCCAAGGTTTTTAGACAAGGCCCTGGGGGAGCCACTGGTGGCCTGAGTGTACAGCGGGGAGGCATTCCTCCAAGAGCTGGGCCCAGGTTTAAGACTGAGGGGTCCTCCCTGGTGGCGCAGTGGGTTAAGCAACACACTATGAAGCAAACCGCTGCCACTGCAGCACTAGTTTAAGCCCTGATCCCGGCCAGGGAGGGGCCCCTCATGGCGCAGCAGACCTCTCCTGCCTCGCCCGCTGCTCCCCTCAGCAGTGTATTTTGGTTGATCTGCCTATTCTGCTCCCCACTCTGTCTCTGATGAATCCTCTCACACCCCCTACACCTCTGGCCTGTACCCCAGTGCTTGTGTGCATAAATAAATAAATCTTTAAAAAAATAAACAAGGGCTAAGGGGTGGGCAGGAATGGGTGGACGTTCCAGGCAGAGGGAAATCTGCGGGACTTGGCCTGGGCCTGCTCCTGTGTGAATGCAGGTGGTTGGGGAGCAGTTCCATGTGGCTGGGGAGTGAAGTAGGAAGGAAAAATCAGAAATCACAGTGGGGAGCCCCAAACCCAGGCTGCCGCTCTAGCAGGGATGGGAGGTGCTTTAGTAGGGATGGGAGGTGTCCATCCACGAACAGGAAGGGCTAAACAGAGGACCCCTGGGGGAAAACTTCGAGAGTCAGGCTGGCCAGGACCAGCCTGAGTGAAGCAGTGGGGTGAATGCTGCTGACCTCCAGCAGTGCCTGCTCAGCCCACCATCCTGCAAGGGACAGGCAGGGGGACAGCATTCATCCCACTACCTCTGAGGCCACCTGCATTTATTTGGAAATGGATCAGTTACTTCCTTTTCAGTTTTTCCAGGCCTGTTTCCCCAAACCACACCTTCCTGCAGCCACACTCCAGCTGCTATTAAGTGGTCCCCTGTCAAGCTCCCCACACAGCCCACAGAGAGGCCCCAGGCTACTTTCTCCAGCCCCCTCATCATTCCTGAGCACCCCAGGCTGGACCAGGACCGCCAGTGAAGAGCTGGTGGGGCGCCCACCCCACACCTCCTCCTGCTGGGGATGCCTGCTGCCTGCTTCCACCAGGCCTGGCCAGGCCCAGGCTCCTGAGCTGTGACTCACCCCACACCCCTCCCACCCAACCCTGCCCAGACCCCAGCAGACCTGGCTCCTCTCAGCTCCTCTCTGCACTCTCCAACAGCAAGAGAAATGCCTGCTGCTGCCTGCTCTAGGGAAGTCCCATGCAGAGGACAGGGCCCCAGCCCCCACACTGACAATGCCAGCTACTATGTACGAGACCCAGCTCTCGCTGCACCAGATGTCCATTTCTTACAGTGACTAGAGCCATTTTATAGAGGTGGAAACAGGCACAGAGTGGTTGGGGGAACTTGCCTAAAGCCACCTGGGGCCTTTGGAGCTGACAAGGCCCCCTGTTTCGCTGGACCACACCCATTCAAACTCGGGGCAGCCACTGGTCACATAGGAAAGGCCAATGGGTGCAGAAGCCAACCCTAAATCAAGTGGGGCTAGCCTCTCAGCAGCCACCTGGCCTTCCTTGGGCAACCCTCGGTCTCTGAATCCCCAGTCTGTGGGGACAATGACCCCACCTACCCAGCTCCCTGCCACTTAGAGGCTCCAGGAGGCTCTAAGGCAAGGCTCCAGAGGCAAGGCAGCCTCTGGTAAATACAGGTTCACTGGGTTGGTTACTAGGAGGACCAGACGCCTGGCATCCAAGCCATGGAAAGGGGCAGCAGTGTCCATTCCGGAGCCAGCCATGGCTTGGGACAAAGCAGGCAACCTGCTTTTGTGCGGAGCAGAGAAGATCTCCGTGCCTCTGCAGGCGATACCTAAGGCCTCCATCCCGGTGCCACAGCGCCCCCTGGGGGCCATGCAGGACACGTCGTCCAGCCTTGACCTTCCTGCTACCACTTCCTTCTCCCTTTCTACACCCTCTACCCTGCTCCTTTCGAGGAGAGGAGGGTGTCTTAGGGGACCTGTCTGGGACGTGGACAGGTCCTATGCTCCAAGCTATTCATTGGCCTCCATGCAAAGGGGCGTTGAACTGAGAATAATAATACTAGACAAAGAGCCACAGAAGGAAGAGAAGTCCAAGACCTGAACTATAGCTGTGTGACCCTGGGCATGTGTCTTTCCCTCTCTGGTCAACAAAGGAGTGGAGGAGGCCAGGCTGTCTCTCTACGGAAAGGTAATTCCACTCGCAGCTCTAGATTTTATTTATCTGACGCTGCATTTCCTTGTGCATAAAATGACCACAAGGGGTCGCTGCATCCACAGCTATAAAGGAAGTTGGCGCTGCTGGATTGTCTCACAGCTTCCCTTGTCCATATGTCCCTTCAGGCCTTCAGCCTGGCTCCCGATCCCCACTACCACATCTGCATGTGACCTTGATGTTTAAAAAATTCCGGAAAGAGGGGCCTCCCTGGTGGCGCAGTGGGCTGAGCAATTTGCACTATGAAACAAACGGCAACTACTGCAGCACCAGTTCGATCCCTGCCTCCAGCCAGGGAGGGGACCCACATGGTGCAGCAGACCTCTCCTGACTTGCCCGCTGCTCCCCTCAGCAGTTTCAATCTGCCTGTTCTGCTCCCCACTCTGTCTCTGGTGACTCCTCTCACCTCCCTGGACTCTGGCCTGTACCCCAGCTCTTGTATGCATAAATAAATCTTTTTAAAAAAAAATTCCGGAAAGAAGACAGTGCCCTCAACTCCCACTTGAGGTGCAGAGGGGGCGGAGAGGAGGGGAGGAGTTTAGTGAAACCCTAGGACATCAAGCTAGGAAGCCAGGCAAACTAGGAGCAAATATCCAGTAAGGTCTAGAAACGCCCCTAAATCCCTTGCAAGGGGCTGAGGGAGGATCCAATGGGAATGCCACCGGTGGAGTCCCATGCCCCACAGCTGTTGATCCTCAGACAAGCTGCTGTACCTCTGAGCTTCAGTTTCCTCTCAGGACCATGGGAGGGGAGGGATGCTCAGGGGAGGGTCAGCGTTAGGACTGTTGTGCCCCATCCGGCTCCCCCTCCGCCAGCAGCTGGTCTGCACAAATAGGAAATGTGGGCATGGGCAAAAGGTCCATGGCAGCCTCAGCTCCGCGGTCTCTCCAGAAATGTGATACGAGAAGGTTCCACACCTGAACATGGGCTCCTTCAGTGGGCCCCACATTTCTGGCAGGTCTTTCAAAAACCCTTTGTGACCCAGCCCAGTCTCCTCTCCATCTTCAGCCCTGGGTATGCTCCCTTCCCAATCCCGACTTCTTTCAGTCTCTTGAATGTGCGAGGTTGACTCCAACCCGATGCCATCACCCTGCTATTTCCCATCCCACCTGCACCTCTTTCCTCCTCTTCTCTTCCCCAAGTCCCAGTCAGAGATCCCTGCCCTGATAGCTCCTGGGGGAGAAGAGGCTGGGAGGCCAGGAGCAGGGAGTCTCCTGCCATTACCAGAGCAAAGAACACCTATTTTCCCTTGACCCACTTCACCTGGGGCTAGAGTTTCTCAGAAACTCTAAGATGACCTGTGTCCACCTTCAGCAGGACCCTAAAAACTCCTGAAGGGTCTCTTCCCTGCTAAGGAAGGTGGGTCAAGGGACCCCAACTGGCCCAGCAGCCTCCATCAACAGCCACCAGTACTTCCCACTGAAGACCTGGCAAATCCTTGCAATTCTCGGTACAATTACTTCCTCCTGAAAACTTAACAAAGTGCTTTGGGGTTTTTTTGCTTTTTTTTTAAAGATTTATTTATTTATGCACACAAGAGCTGGGGTACAGGCCAGAGTCGCGGGAGGCGAGAGGACTCACCAGACAGAGTGGGGAGCAGAACAGGCAGACTGACTGAAACACACTGCCGAGGGCAGCAGCGGGCAAGGCAGGAGAGGTATGCCGCGCCATGTGGGTCCCCTCCCTGGGCTGGGGCAGGGATCGAACTCGTGCTGCAGTGGCTGACGTTTGCTTGCTTCAGAGTGCGTTGCTTAACCCACTGTGCCACCAGGGAGGCCCACAAAGTGCTTTGTGAAAACAAAGACTTTAAAAGTCCTGCAAATATAGACCTCCATGGGTACAGCGGGTTGAGCACTGCATTGTGAAGCATCCACTACACAGCAGTTCGATCCCTGGCCAGGGAGAGGACCCACATGGCACAGCAGACCTCTCCTGCCTCATCTGCTGCTCCCCTCAGCAGTGTGTTTCAGTTGATCTGGCTGTTCTGCTCCCCACTGTCTCTGGTGAATCTTCTCACCTCCCGCCCCTCTGGCCTATACCTCAGCTCTTGTGTGCATAAATAAATAAATCTTTTTTTAAAAAGTCCTACAAATATATTGTCTTATCAGTGACTGACAAAATAATAAAACTTGAGCAGGGGGAGAAAAAGTCCTGGACATAAAACTGGTGTGGTGCCAGGAAGGGCACCGAGCAAGTTCTCGATGATTCTAGCAGATGGGGTAAAGGAAGGAGGCCTGGAGCCCTCGGTGGCTTTTTATGCTTTTATTATCAGAGGCGACCAGGACCCGGCAGGCAGGGGTGCGGGGAGGGGGCAGCGGGCTGGCGGCCTCCTAGCCCCGCGCATCTTCCCTCTCCGGGCGCTCTAGCCGCTCGTCTCTGCTTCTACTGCTGCTGCTTCCATGTCCTGCTGGCGTCCTGGTGACGCCGCCCTTATATGCCCGTGTCTCAGCCCAGGTGCGCCCACTTGCGCATGCCCACTGAGGCACGCGTGCAGGTCCGCAGGTGTCCGTCATTACAGCAATGGCGGGAGGGCAGAAAAGCCTGGTCACTTTTCTCTGACCCTACAACTGGCTTCTTTGTTTCCGTGTCGTCCTGAATTTCGTCTCAAGAACTTTGAGGGATGTTGAGGGGCAAAGGAAACCACTGGAATATCTGGAGGCCCAAAGAAGTCAGGAAGTTCCTCCAGCTGAGAACTATGAAGAAGATGCGCTGAGCACCGCCCACTCCTGGGCACACCCACAGGCTTTTTGTGCCTCAAATGTGATTATTTGTTATGGCTTTTCGATTTCCTTTGTTCCCTTTGTATTTCCTGAGTATCCAGCAGGGCTAACAGAAGTTCCCTTGGAAAATCCCAGCGTGTCCTTGTCCCGTGGGAGGGAACCAAGGGATCTGGATTTATTCATGTTCAGCTAAGAGAAGACAGGAGGGGGCCTGGGCCTGAGGGCCTGGGAAGAGCAAAGATGGATACGAGACCCCCAGGGCAGAGAGACAGTGCATTTCCCAGGCTCAGAAAGTCCGTGACAACCCGCCCCACTGCTCTCATTCCCGCCTGGTCTCCTCACTGGCTCCACACACTGGGTACCCCACGGTCGTGGGCCAGTGGGATTGTCCACCCCTGCACTCTGGTTGCTTTTGCTGATGTGAGAAGAGGAGGGTATGCCTGAGAGTGAGGCCAGAGCAGATCCTCCGTCAGCTGAGTCGTACCTCAGTTTCCCGTTTGTAAAGTGGGGAGGTCAAAGATGGCTTATATAAAGACCCCACAGAAGAGGGCCAGCCAGTCACGCAGGTGATGAGGACAATGAGGACTGAAGCTATTGCCACTGAATGCAGCACCCCGACCCCCTGGGGGAGAGGAAAGAGGGGCCCCCGCTCAGGCCCAGGCTCTCAGGCGCCTGGAGCCCACCAGATTCTTTCCCCACTAGGAAGGGTTTGTCGAAACAAAGATCATGGGCGGTTCTTGGCCAAAAGGGCCTCATCCCCCTTTGCAGGGTTAGGGAAAGGTAAGAGTGGCTCATCCACAGCCTGCGGAATCAGGTCAGCCTCCTCCTCACTGCACCAGGCAAATCGTCCCCGAAGTCCCCGACCACTAACCTAACCGCTTGCCTCTCACCAGCCCTCCCTGCACTCTTCTGCAGCCACAGCGTGTGTCCCGCCCCTCCCCAGGGCCTCACCCAGTGTCAGCTCCAGGCCTTGGCAGCTGCAGCCCCGCCCCAACACGCACACACATGCACGGCCCCCGTCACTGTCCCCCGGGTCAACCCAGCCCCTCAGTCTCAAGACTTTCTCCCAGGAATGTTCTGACTCCCAGCGCAGGGGAGAGCACTCCTACTGTGCCCCGAAGCCCCTGTTTTTCCCCAGGGGGAGCTCTGACCCCCGTGTTGTGTTGCTGGTGCTCTGGTCTCCCCATAAGCCTCTGTGTCACTCTGTGACCCCAGCCGCTGCAGCGAGACAGGGGCTGAGCAGGTCCGGAGAAAGTGCTGAAGGAAGGGGTGGATGACTCGAGAAAAGGCCTCCTTTGGGGGCTCCCGTTGGGGCTCCCACCTTTCTATCTCAAACTTGACTCTTTCTCGGGGTTCTGTGTTTTCTTGATTCATTTTGTTTCCCTGTTTGACCTAAGCATGCTCTGACAACGCCAAACTGTCTTAGTCATGCTAGGGGGACAGGTGAAAGGGGTCTGGTTAGACGGGTGTGTCCCTGAGGCCAGGGCACTGGTGGCCACGGAGATGGATGGAGAAATTCCTGGGCAGGAGACTCCCAAAGGCCCGGGAAGATCAAAGCCACCGAGGATGTATGTGTCACAGGTCATGTTGGGGCAGAGGGTCCTGCTTCGGAACTATCTGGTCCATTTCCTTCCTGAGCTGTTGCTCACTCATTCCTTTAACAAGCTCAGACAAAGGGGCTTCGGGGGACCCAAGGCCAGAGACGACAGAGTTCACTCTTAGTTGTTTGCATGGTTGTCTCAAAATAGCTCCTTTCTGTTCTTCAGAGACCTGAGAAAGTGCTAGAAATCGTTAGAAGCAGCTAGAGGGCTCCAGGAGGGCCGGGTCTGGAGTCAGGCCAGGCTCAGAGTGTGTGGCTCAGGCAAATTATTTCCCTTCTCTGAGTCTCGGTTTCCTCCTCTGTCAATCGGCCAGTAGAAGCTCATCCCCGACAGCTACCTGTCACAGTATCTGCCTGTCACATTTGTTGTGAAACCTTCTGAGAAGTAAATGAGATGGCATGTGACGTGCCCGAGCCTCGCCTGTCACGGGCCGCCTCACAACCGCGTCACCAGCTGTCCGCTCCAGTCAGCAATTACCCCTCTGCTTACCCGCTCTGGCGCGAGACAGGGACCCCCAGGAGAGAGACCCCGTCTGCCCTGTCCCTGGTGTTATTACCTTCCAATCCCTGCTGCAGAAAAGTCTCCAGTGAGCACTTGCTGGATGAGGGAACAAATGAACGGGTGATGTGAAAGAGGGTTGAAAATAGATGGAGGGCCTCCCTGGTGGCGCAGTGGGTTAAGCAATGCACTATGAAGCAAACCACAGCCACTGCAACATGAGTTCGATCCCTGCTGCCATGGTGTGGCAGACCTCTCCTGCTGTGCCCGCTGCTCCCCTCAGCAGTGTGCTTCAGTTGATCTGCCTGTTCTGCTCCCCACTCTCTGTGGTGAATCCTCTCACCCCCGCCCCCATCTCTGGCCTGTACCCCAGCTCTTGTATGCATAAATAAATAAATCTTAAAAAAAAAAAAGAAAATAGATGGAGATGCCACACGGTGCAGTTTTGAGGACCCCCACTCCCCTACAACCTTGCACTGCTGTTTCTCCCACTTTTATTTGCTGGCGGAGGCAGGGGGGCTGTTCCTGAACTTTCCTTTTGAGTTCACGAGAATCCCTCAGGTAACCCCAGTCATTCTCATCCAGTGAGAGGAAGGAGAAGAGAACCATTTTGTTCCCCTTGGACCTCAGAGAGAGCGGGAGCAGCAGGGCCTGAGGCCCAGGAAGCCAGCGCAGCCTGGACTCCAGGAGAGGCTGGAAGGAGAGGGGGCTCGGGGAGAGCACAGCCTCGAGACTGGTGAGTGTTGGCGTCAAAAGGAGTTTCAGAGCCCAGGCTGCTGTGCCCTCGCTCTGTCACCCACTCCTCGCTTTGGCAAGCCCAGACCAGGGCATCGTGGAGGGCCTGAGGCCCCCGGGAAGACTGCACATAGGTGAGGCCAGTCCTCTCCTCAGCTCTGTGTACCACTCTGCTTCCACAGGGGGCGTTTCTGACTCGTCTCTGCCCATGGGAGTTGTTTGTCTGTGTTCAGTAGGTGCTCAATCATTGCTTGAGATCAGAGAGGGCGGGAAGAGCACCCATTTGGGAGCCAGGCCACATTAGATGAGTCCTGATTCAGTCACAAAGACTGTGTCATCTCAGACAAGTTACTTCACCTCGCTGAACTAGAGTTTCTTCACCTGTGAAGTGAGCACCACAACCCTGACTCCGCTGGATCAGAGCTTCTGGATTCAAATGCTGACTCCACCTTTGCTCAAGCTCCGTGATTTTGGGCGGAGAAGGAGGAGTCATTTAATTCCTTGAAGCAAGTTTCCTCCTTCAAGAGATGAAAAAATGAACAGCATCAAAGGCCGCATGAGGATTAAGAAAGGTGATATATCCAAGGTGTCTGGCACAGTGCCTGGCACATTGTAAGCACTCAATAAATATTTGCTTCCCCTCCCCTCCTCTTGTGGGCCATTATTCTTCTTCTTGTCACCCAGCTCCACTGAAAAGGAGATCTCCAGCTGGGGCTGTGTCTCCCCAATGTAGAAGCCAGAAATCAACCTTCCAGCTCCCTTGCAGTGGGAGCTCAGCCAAGACCAGGCTCCCCAACCCGGCACATTGCATATGTCTGCAGCTGGGAGCCAATGTTCTGACGATGGAAGTGCCCTCCGGAATCCTCCTGACAAGAGTGACCCCAGAGACGCCCATTCTCCAGGAGCAACAGTGCCAGTGACTTAGCAAAGCAAGGGAAGGGGCTTCCCACCGAGTCTGTCCCCACGGGTGGTACAGAGTGGGCCTTCCTCTGAGAATGCCCAGCCTTCAAGCTGAGTTCTCTGGGGTCCTTCTTGGAGGCTTTGACTCACCCAACCTCCCTTAACCACCTGGCTTCAGATTGTTGGGTTTAGATCTCTGCAGGAAAAGGGGTGATGACCAGCAAGAGACACCTAGAAATCTATACCCAAGGGTCTGTCCTAAACTTCTCAGAGTGCACCCCAAAATTCCATTGACTGGATGGCTTGAGCACCAGAAATATATTTCCTCACAGTTCTGGAGACTAGAAGTCCAAAATCAAGGTGCTTTCTTCAGAGGCCTCTCTCCTTGACTTGATGCCTTCTTTTTTTTTTTTTTTTAAAGATTTATTTATTTATGCACACAAGAGCTGGGGTACAAGTCAGAGGTGTGGGGGGAGGTGAGAGGATTCACCACAGAGAGCAGGGAGCAGAACAGGCAGATCAACTGAAGTACACTGCTGAGGGGACCAGCGGGCACAGCAGGAAAGGTCTGCCACACTATGTAGGTCCCCTCCCTGGCCGGCAGCAGGGATCAAACTCGTGCTGCAGTGACTGTGGTTTGCTTCATAGTGCATTGCTTAACCCACTGCACCACCAGGAGGCCCAACTTGATGCCTTCTTGCTGTGTCCTTCCACAAGGTCTTTCTTCTGTGCGAGGGGACCCCTGGTGTTCTCTGTGTGTGCAAATTTCTCCTTATAGAAACACTAGTCAGAATGGATCAGGGCCCAGAGTCTCGTTGTTTTTTTTTAAGATTTATTTATTTGTGCATACAAGAGCTGGGGCACAGGCCAGAGTCGCGGGAGGTGAGAGGATTCACCAGAGACAGAGTGGGGAGCAGGACAGGCAGATTGACTGAAACACACTGCTGAGGGGAGCAGCGGGTGAGATAGGAGAGGTCTGCTGTGCCATGTGGGTCCCCTCCCTGGCTGGGGATGGAACTTGTGCTGCAGTGTCTGCAGATAGCTTCATAGTGCTGCGATTTAACCCACTGCACCACCAGGGAGGCCCCCACAGTCTCATTTTAACTTAAAGGCCCTATCTCCAAATACAGTCACATTCTGAGTACCAGGGGTCAAGGCATCAACGGGCAAAACTTGGGGTACATACTTCAGCCCACAGCAGCGTTAACAGACATTGTAAACCCAGCATGTCCACCCCAACTCATCTTCTACCCCAGCCCTCCTCCTACGCCTGTCCATGGCCATGGGTGACAACCTCTGTCGTCCATTCCCTCAGACAAAAGACAAAGGCCTCCCAGCTGCTGACATTCTTTTACAGCAACACACAGCCTTGCCGGAATCCTGATGCTGCGACCTTCAGGTGATGTCTGTGCTCTAACACCTCCGACCAGCTCCTCCCCGGTGCCCTGGTCTTTTGCTGAGTGATAGTCTTGCTGTTCAGTGCACAGAGAGCCAACGCTATAACACAAACTCCTGAGAAAAGAAAAGCTTTATTGCAAGGTCAACGGGCAAGGAGAAAGAAAAACCTTAGATCTGCCTCTCGGGACTGAAGGTGGCAGGGGCTTTAGAGAAGCAGAAGGAGGAAAAAGTGGCAAGAAAAGGGGGAATGAGGGACTTGGCAAAGCTTGATTATATAGTCATGAAACGGCCCCTCTATGGAGAAGTTTTTTTCAGATAACAGGATTCAGGAGGCTCCTGTTGTTAGACATCCTGGCCTTTTAATGCAGTCCGGGTAGCCTTTTGCTGTTTTTGTTTTGTTTTGTTTTAGTTTGGGTTGGTTGGTTGGTTGGTTGCTGCACCAGCAGTCGCTCAGTTTCAGCCAGCTTGGGGTTCATCTTAAGGTCAACCTTCTCTGCACATGCCCTGGTTGTACCATCTGTGGGTAAGTACCCAACTGTGCTGTGTTGGTGAAAACAAGTCTTAAAGGAAAGTCAGGGACATTCTGTGTGATCTAGGGGTCTCAGGGCAACTCAACCTCAGCTTAACTCTCTCACCTGGATTACCTCCTTCCAAACTGCCTTGTTGGCCTCTCCATAAACAACAGCCAAGGAATTTTTTTTTTATCTTTTTATTTTTTTTTAAATTTACATATACTTGCCATTAATTGTAATCCCCATCACCATCTCACCAGTGCACCATCACCTCAGTCCCTCGTGCTCACATCTTCCCACAACCCTCCCTCTTCCCTCCCCAGCCAAGGAATCTTTTAAGATATGTCTAGAGCGCTGTCTCTCCGCACAAAGGCCCACGTGTTATGATCATCACTGCCAGATGTTGTAGTACCCTCAAAACTCCTCAAAAATGGCTCAGCATGATAAGCACTTATCGCTTGCTCAGTGAACTCAGCATCTGGGCTCCTTCCATCCTCTGGCATCTGCCATCTTGGAAGCCTTCATTCCAACTCAACTTGGCATCGAAGTCTAGAACCCCTTACCTCTCCACCCTCTTCTTTTAAAAAAAATTTTTTTTATTTATGCATACAAGGACTAGGGTACAGGCCAGAGGTGCAGGGGGTGAGAGGAGCCACCAGAGACAGAGTGGGGAGCAGAACAGACAGATCCCCTGAAATATACTGCCGAGGGGAGCAGCGGGTGAGACAGGAGAGGTCTGCTGCGCCATGTGGGTCCCCTCCCTGGCTGGGGGGTCGAACCCGTGCTGCAGTGGCTACAGAGAGCTTCATAGTACTACACCTTAACCCCTCATGCCATAAGGGAGGTCCCTCCACCTTCTTCTTCTACTATTTACTTCCTCATTCACTCTACTCCGACTACCTTCATTTCCTTATTCTTCTTCAAACACTTTTTAAAGTGGATTCGAATTTTAAAGCAGAGTCCATTGATTTTCCCTTCACCTCCATTCTTCCTCTTTCTTAATCTCAAAGAACAAATGAACTAAGACCCATGTTTGATGTGCAGTAGGAAAGCTTTATTAGGAAGTCAGAATCAGGAGGGAAGGGGGTCACCCCCACACCAGTCAGGGGAAGGAGGTCACGCCGAGGTAGGGAGCCAATGGGCTGTCAGAGCACACAAGCCCAGCAGCCCCTCCCGAGCCAGCCCCAGGCTCTTTGCTGGATACTCCAGACGCCAGGAAGTGATGAGCAGGCTTCACAGGGGCTCTGTCCGGAAAGCAGCTGGGGCAGGGTAGAGGGGTAGGTAGAGGGGCTCTAGTGCTGCAGCTGGTAGCCTGTGGGGGCAGAAAGGCAGTGACAAGAAGGGAGGGATTAGAACAGGAGACAGAGGCTGGGCTTGGAGAAAGGTGGGAGCAGGAAGACGAGAGCTCCAAGGGCTGGCAAACCCCGACATGGAAAGACCTTGGGGTCCTAGTAGCCCCCTCATCCCTAATGGTGATGTCCATGCCCTGGCAGGTGGTCTCCTCTTTCTGAAGATGACGGGTCACGAGGCAGCCCCTTCCTCCACTTAGTCTTGTTAGTAAAGTACCGCACAGCGAGGCAAAGAGGGCCCAGCACCTCCCGGCCCCGCAACACCACTCGACACACGAGACCAGCCACCCCGGAGAAGGACAGCTCCCGGCTACCTCCAGGTCCCTCTGACCTCAACGTATTCAGTCGTGTCCCCCGCCCCATATGACAATTCCATCTTAAGTTTTTATTTTATAAAATTCAACAGGCACAAGGGGAAGTCTCCTCTGACCTAGAGACCATTCACCTGAGTGATTCTTTCTTAAGTTTAGATGATTTCCCTCATCGTATGCCCCTTTGGGCTATTGCATCATATAACTGGGGTGTCTGGACCAACCGCCGACGACAACCCCTGAACTGTTGCTGATCGGGGCCTCCGCATTCTTGGATGACCCCCAGAGCTCCTGCGGCGTCCCCCAGGCTCAGGCCCCGCTCAGTGGGCTGTACGACCTTGAATACGTTACTTACCTTCCCTGAACTTCATTTTCCTTACCTGCACAGTGGATGTGGGGAATATACAACCTAGTACCGTTTCCCACCCACCTCCTCTGCCAACGACATGTGTTCATTTGGTCTTAGCTTCACCCATGCCTCTGCCTTAATGCTCAAACACAGTGATCAATTCAGAACCAAGGGTAAGTCTAGAGAGCTCCCTAAAATATAGTTCTGTTCAGAATCTGTACTCCTCAGAAACCAGCGATACTCAAGAAGTGATATTCCGACAGGTAACACGTGTGCCTCCCACAACCCACACCCTGGAGCTGCCCCTTACCTTGTGCGTCATCACAGTCACCAGGTTTCGAGGATGAGGACTGAAACTTTCCACTTCCTCCTCCGTAACTCTCACTACTTCCTCTTTTGGATCCACTTCCTTCTTCACAGTTTTCACCACTTCCTCCCCTGGATCCACTTCCTCCACCATGGCTGCCTCTTCTTCCTCCCCTGGATCCACTTCCGCCACCATGGCTGCCTCCACTTCCTCCTCTGTAGCCACCTCCACTGCTGCTTCTGTGACCACCTCCACTTTGTCCCCTGGATCCTCTTCCATGACTGTCTCCACTTCCTCCTTGAAATGCGCTTCCTCCACCACCTCCTAAGCCAATCTGTTCAGCTCCACAAGAGTCACTGAGCAGAAGAGAAAACAGATAAAACCAGTGACCCCACATGCGAATACGAGCACAGAATCAAGACTAACCGTGGTCCCTCTGACGTGTCCCTTCCAGCAAAGCAGAACACAGTGGCAGGGAGAGCTTCTCCCTGCAGCAAGGAGCAGTCTCCTGTGGCCACCGTCCTCCTTTCCCAAAGCCCAGAGGCCCCGAGATCCCCTCACAGGAGGAGGGCCTTGGCGCATGAGGCCTGTGTACAGGGATTTTCCCAGCTGCCTCATCCAGAACAACTGAGGTAGCATCAGGGCCTAGGAATTCCCGGGGGCACAGAGCCGGGGGATCGGGGGGTGGGGGGGACCTACAAGTCATCCTGGCCACCTTGAAGGAGACTGCGGTAGGTCTGAATTTCCTGCTCCAGCCGCGTCTTGATGCCGAGCAGAAGGGTGTACTCCTGATTCTGGCACTCAGTCTCCCCCCGGATCTCAGCCAGCTGGGCCTCCAGGGCACCGATCTGCTCCTGGATCTGCTGCAGCTGCCCACAGTAGCGGTTCTTGGTGTCCTCCAAGGACTTCTCCAGCGCCGATTTCTAGGGGCAGGAGGAGGCTTGAGGAGGAGGCTTCACCATCGCCCTCCCCTCCCGCGCGATCCCCTCCTGCCCAGCCCCCCAGCACAGGGCCTGGAGCAGGACCACCAACCGTGCTCAGCTGAGACTGCAGCTCGATCTCCAGCTCCTGGAAGCTTTGCCGCAGCTGGACCACCTGCTTGGTGCAGGACTCCATCTCCTGGCTACTAGTCGTCACCTCCTGCTCCATCTGGCTCATCTGCAAGCCAAAGCTCAGTGAGGACCAGCCCGAGCCAGAGGCTGCCATGGACTAGGTTCTTCCCCCACTGGCCTGGACTTTCAACTTCAAGGCCAAGGCCAAACCAAAGTCAAGGACAAGTCATTCTGAGCTCCTGTTCCCTCCAGCCTAGCAGGGTTGTCTGGTTCTCCCAACTTAACATTCCCTCTCTACAAAGTTTCAAGACAATTCACACTTTGTCCCTAAACCACCCTTCTAACATTGTTTCAAACTCACACACACACACATTCCAGGTGTGTCTGCATGCACCAGGCTCTCTGCTAGGAGCCTGGCACCAGGGAGAAGGGGAGGCAGCAAAGAGCTCAGTGTAACATGAGAGGCCCACTGTTTACCCAACTAGAGTCTCCTAGCACAAGGCCCTGGGTAAGTTGTTCATGTTCTGTCTTTGTTGACACACATGCAATAAAAGAAGCTTCTCAGAGCGGTACTCTTGAAGCATCTGAGACATCAGCACCTCCCATAAAAGCTGGTGCTGAGAAGCTACTCCATAATCATGTCTGTGTGCAATGGATGAATGACAGCTGGAGGGAGAGCGGGAGGGTAGGGGTGAAGGGTGGGAGGGGAGAGGGGTGTCATGGTGAGTGCAGGGATCCAGGCAGAGGACCAGGAGGCTGGATGGCGGCTCCTGCCCACCTGGGTCTCGTATCGCTGCTCGATGTCCTTGCGGTTCTTCGCACTGAGCTCCTCGTATTCCTGGCGCATGTCGTTGAGGGTCTTGGTGAGGTCTGTGCTGGGAGCGGCGTTCATCTCCACGTGGACATCCCCACTGCTCTGCCCGGTCAGCTGGCACATCTCCTGCCCAGAAGAAGGGGCGATGAAGTCAGGGAGCGCACCTTTCCCCTGCTCCCTCCACACGCCCAGAGAGCAAAAGGGGGCACAGCTGTGAAGCCAAAGCCCAACCACCACCAGAGGCAGCGTCAAGGAGGAGCTGGGAGTGTCCTCAAGAGCAAGGGAGAGGGTGTTTCCAGGCAACTTTCCATACCCCCCTAACGTCCCCACTACCTCTGCCTTTCAGTTCCTCCCTCTCCCCAAAGAGCCCAAAGCCCTGTGACCCTACATCCTCATGATTCTTCTTGAGGGCAGCCAGCTCCTCCTGCAGAGACTCGAACTGCATCTCCAGGTCAGACTTCTGCATGGCCAGCTCGTCCAGCACCCTCCGCAGGCCGCTGATGTCAGCGTCCACTGACAGGCGCAGGCTGTGCTCCATGTCAAACCTGCGGGCCGGCAGGGGCAGGGAATGAGCACGAACCCCTGCGCCAGGCACTATCCGAGCACCGTGGAGCAGGGAAGGACTGAGAACAGGCGAGGAAGAGGTGGCAGGACTCACTTCATCCTGAAGTCATCCAGTGACATGCGAGTGTTGTCAATATTCAGGAGGGTTTTGTTGTTGCACACCGTGAGGTCTACAATCTGAACAAAAAAGGGGAGACAGCGTGGAACCTGTGCCCTGGGCCATGGCCCACTGCTGGGAGGACAAAAAGCCACATATAGCCACAGAAGGTCAAGAAGCCATCCAGGAAGATGCTCAAGAGGTAAGAGAAGCTTCCAGCAGCCTATACATGGCAGAGAGTCCTTGCCACCTTCCCCAAGGATGGTCAATATGGCTTTCATTTAGTCACTCAGTAAATGTTTGAAGTGCTGTGACAAAGAGCGCTGGGGGAGATGAGGGATCATTGAGACACTGCTCCTCAAGGAACACACAGTCAACCCCGATGTCCAAAGTATCCCAGATAGGGCCTCCCTGGTGGCGCAGTGGGTTAAGCAACACACTATGAAGCAGACCAAAGCCACTGCAGCATGAGTTCGATCCCTGCCACCAGCCAGGGAGGGGACCCACATGGCACAGCAGACCTCTTCTGTCTGCCCGCTGCTCCCCTCAGCAGTGTGTTTCAGTCAGTCTGCCTGTTCTGTTCCCCACTCTGTCTCTGGTGAATCCTCTCACCCCCTCCCCACCTCTCACCTGTTCCCCAGTTCTCCTATGCATAAATAAATAAATATTTTTTAAAAAAGTATCCCAGAGGAGTTCAAGGGAAAGAGAGCAACTGTGGCTACGAGAAATTGAGGCAAGAAGACGCAACTGAGCTGGTGCCTGAGAATGGCTAAGATTGTACATGAATTAAAGAATGAAAAAGATGTGGGGGTAAAACAAAAAGACCTCCAGAGGCCATTCACCAGAAGGTGTGAAGGGAGACATGTAAAAACAAGGAATTAGCTAGACTGAGCTCCTTGGGGGCAGAAACCAAGTCTGGTGCATCTCTCCATCCTCCCAGAGCAACAACGAGGGTAGTCACTCTCTAAACGAACTAGTCACTCAGTCAATTAAATTAAAACTCACTAAATTAAATTGATAAATGGATATGTGGATAGATGGGTGAGTGGGTAGCTGGGCGGATGGATGGGTGGATGGGTGGATGGGTGGATGGATGGATGGGTGGATGGATGGATGGGTGGATGAGTGGATGGGTGGATGGACAGATGGGTGGATGGATGGATGGGTGGATGAGTGGATGGACGGGTGGATGGGTGGCTGTGGGGTGTATGGATGGGTGGATGGGTGGATGGAGAGATGACTTCCATCCCCAGAGTTCTAGATCCTTTCCACCATCTGAGCATATGTATCCAGGTCCAGCAAAACTACAAATACCAAGACAGATCCCTACAGGAGCCCAGGAGAAGTGGGAAGGGGGAAATAGGGCTTCTAATTTCCCAAAGGAGGAATCTCTGAAGTTTGCAGTGAGAGAGACAGGCACAGACATTCCCCTCGCCGGAGCCACATGATCCGTGTGTTTTTGGCAATAGAATTTACCTCTTCTTTTTTCATAAGGTTATAGAAGTTCTAACCCCGCAGGAAGCTGAGAGCTGGCCCACCCCTCCCCTGCGTTTAATGGGCACAGAACAGGTCCAGAGAGGCATCAGGCTTCTCATGGTCACACAGTACAGTGGTGGCCGGCACGGAACCGGACGCCTGCTCGAAGAGGAGCACTGGCTGTCCTCCCGCCATGCTGCCTCCACGTTCCCAAGCTGGGCCCGGGCCAAGGGGAGGCCCCCAAGTCAGCCACATTAACCAGTCCTCTTCCCTGGTCTGCTCAGACTCTGAGAGGTGGGGACGTGGGAATGGCAGCCCAGGGCACAGGACAGCCCCAACACCAGGATCATCGGGAGCCAGGCACGAGGCTCTTACGGCTCAAAGCTCAGTTTCCAAGATGGAGTCCCCAGCTAGTGTCTGAGCTCAGCTTTAAACACCCTCCCCTTTCGGAAGATAAAGCTTGTGAATGAGTGGAGGGGACGCTGCGGGAACAGTCTCCCACCTACCTGGTTCTTGAGGTCCCCTATAGTGGCATAGTACGAGGAGTAATCCTTTCGGGAGTCGCTTGGCCCCTGCTTGGCATACCAGTCCCGGATCTTATTCTCCAGGTGGGTATTGGCTTCCTCCAGCGCCTGCACCTTTTCCAAGTAGGAGGCCAGGCGGGAGTTGAGGCCCTGCATGGTGGTCTTCTCATCAGCACCCAGGATGCCACCATCACCACCACTGAAGCCACCCCCAAAGCCACCTGCAGGTCCCCCAAAACCTCCAGAAACACCCCCAAACCCACTTCCAGAACCACCTCCAAAGCCACCACCAGACACCCCAAAACCTCCACCAGAAATACCCCCAAAGCCTCCAGATCCCCCAAAGCCACTTGCAGAAACACTCCCAAAACCTCCAGACCCCCCAAAGCATCCTCCAGAACCACCACCAATGCTGCCCCCAAAGCCTCCAGATCCCCGAAAGCTGCCTCCAGACCGACCCCCAAAGCCCCTGGAACCTCCACGGAAGCTGCCACAAGAGCTGCCGCCACTCATACCGGCCCCATATCCTCCACCATAGCTGGACCCAAAACTGCCTCCACCTCTCCTCCCACAAGCCCCAGAGCGCCCTCCTCCATAGCCGCTGGAAGAGCTACAGCCGCCCCTTCCCGCACCAGCCCCAGAGGAACCGCAGCGGCTGCGGGAAGAGGCCCTCGCGCCACCCCGGCAGCCACCGCTGCTGTAGGAGCTGGACTGTCCGCAATTCATGTCAGCTCTCGCGGGATGCCGTGGGGAAGCCGTGGGGCAGTGCTGCTGGTTCTGAGGACGGGGTACAGAGCTGTCCCCAAGGTTTCCTACTTATACCCCGACTGAAGGCGGCACGCCTGGGTGTGCCCGCTGCCCAGCCAGACTGCCCCCACAGACTCCCAGGCGCTCCGGGAACCCCGAGGCCACTGCGCTGCCCGGGCTCCGCTTCCGGGGTGACTGCTGGGAGCTGACCCAGCCTCTCTCCATTGTGTGGGTAATTTAACGATATTAGGCTGTCAGGGACATCATAAATCAACAGTATTGCCAGGGGGGTGACCTAGATCCTGGAGTTTGGTAATCTCCGGTGGGAGAGCAGGTCTAGGACTTAGCCCCTCCAGCCTAGAAACCCGAGTGGACTTCACGGCCTCCCCACCGACGACAGTTACTGTCCAAGCCCCTCCCTGCCCCCTTTTTGGGCCCAATTTGGGCCGGGCCACTTGGGACAGGCTACCAAGGAGCTCTTAGAGGATGGGGAGGCACAGGCCCGGCCCACAGGGAGTTGGCAGCACGGCTGGAAAGCCCGCAAACCCCAGAGTGAAGGGGGCCCAGGCCTTGCTCTCAGGGATCCTCCGGGATGAGTGGGAGATAGAGACCCTGCCTGGAGACAAGGGCATGGCGGAGGACTGGGCTGGTTACAAAGCAAGGGCACCAAAAAGGGCAAATTCACAGGAAGGACTTGGGGGCAAAGCGCACTGAATAGATGCCGCAGAGCTGATGCCAACAGACTTCAAGCAGGAACACAAACAGCTCCACTGCCCTGGTCTGTCCGGGGCCCCGCCCTGAGCATGCACTTGGAGGGCCGGGCCTTTGGGTGAGAGGCTGGCCGGTCCTGAGCCCTGGGAGGGATACAGAGACGAATAACCCCCAACCTTCTGGAACGTATGACCCCTAGCTCCTGGCAAAGTCAGAGCGCGTTCTGGCTACTGAGGCCTGAGCGGAGCGGCACAGAAGGGCGTGGGCTCTGGTGCCAGGCCGCCTGCGCTCAGCCCCAGCTCCAGCTCTCTGGCCGGCAGGCTGCTCCACTCCCTCCTTTGTCAGTGGCAATATTAACAGTTTACCCATTTCTGAAAAAGACATGCTGGGAAAACCCTCAAAAAATGAAAAAAAAAAAAAAACACAACAAAAGCAAAAAGACAAGGACAAATCAGAGACTTTGTACGTTGGCGGGAGGGAATGGGAGGAGGCAGAGAGAGCACAAGGGACTGAGGGGATGGTGCACGGGTGCAACGGTGATGGGAAATGGGGACCACAGTGATGTCAAAGATGTATAAATAAAGGGGGAAAGAGAGTTCCACTGCCCCTGATTATTCACCCCCAAACGCTCAGGACTCTGCCCTCACCTGGCCCTTTCTCCTCAGCTCCCCGCTGTCCCCCTAGCCTCTGTCTGCCACTCCTCCTCTGTGTGGTCTTCCTTTCTTTCTTTTTAGTGGATCATCATTTAATTAGGTTCTTTGTAGGAAATTTAGAACACAACTTGTGAGGGTGGTTTCCACAGGTGAGAGAGGCACAGAGCCGAGGTGGGCCTGGAGCTACCTAACATGTCCCTTCACCCCAGCTTTAATGTGGGGCAGAGTCTGCGAGCCCACAGCTTTCTGTGTATTGATCCCTCTCTGTGCCAAACACCTCACCTCCTCGGTGTCCGGGCCAACTTGGCTTGTTCTCAAAGTCAGCATCAGGGAGAAGGTTTGGGCGTCTTCACACCACCGATACCAGTTTTGGTGGAAGTGGCGATGACAGATTTCTGGTGTGTCCTCTGCCAGGGAATTCAATGGGGGACAGAGGCCCAGTCACAAGTAGCAAGCCACTGCCCAGCTGCGTCCAGAAACCCGCATCTCGCCTCTGTGACCCCCCGTTAGGATGGTCCGAACAGTCCCAGGAGCGACGCTGGCTCGGTTTTTTCACGTGCCGACTGAGGGGTTTTGCTGTGGCTCAGCAGCTCTCGAGGAACACCTTCCACAGACAATAGCGAGACGCTTTGTCAAGTTTAAGCACCTGGGCGTTCCAAGGATGTGTGGGCTGAAGCTCGAACATATTTAGACCTCCCCGAGGCAGGGATGCTTCTGGCCAACGGAGACCTTCTTCATTGACATCGAACCCCTCGTGAGGAAAGCATTTCCCTCTCTGTGTCTTGACCTTTTTACTAGTCAAAGAGAAGTGTACGTTGGACACCACGTCCTCTTCCACACCTTCCACACTCGTCAATCACCCTGTGTAACTAAACCCTGGGTGGTTTTGACCTCAGAAGCTGTAGGAACATCAGCACCTAGCAAGGAATTGAGTATTTATAGATGTCCTTTTTTTTTTTAAGATTTATTTATTTATGCATACAAGGACTGAGGCATAAGCCAGAGTAGCGGGAGGTGAGAAGATTCACCAGAGACAGAGTGGGGAGCAGAACAGACAGACTGACTGAAACACACTGCTGAGGGGAGCAGCGGGCGAGGCAGGAGAGGTCTGCTGCGCCATGTGGGTCACTCCCTGGCCGGGGATCGAACTTGCACTGCTGTGCCACAGATGTTTCCCAGTGCGGCACTCAACCTGCTGTACCACCAGGGAGGCCCCTACATCATGTCCTTCTATTTCCAGGAAGTGATTCTGATTTTCATTTGTTGGTATCAGTGCAATACAAAATTTCCTTCATATATAAATCTTTATCAAAATGAAAGGTGAGCTGATGAACCAAAATCCATTAAGTATTTGAATGGGTAGTATGAAATAAATATGTTAGGTCAAAAAGTACAAAAAAAAATATTGAAGGCGTATCATGAATACCTAACCCCAGGGAAACGCTGAGACCAGGTTGGAGGTGAGAGTGTTGCTTAGAAACCTTTCCCCAGGGTCCTGCCCAGTGATGCAGGTGAGTCCCACCTCAGCTGGTGATCAGGGACCCACAAAGGCCCCCCTCGCCTGGAGCCACTCCTGCTGTCCCTTCTATCTCCTTCCACATCCTCGTGCTGAAGCTGCTACCCAGGAGTATGAACCCCAAGTCCTAAGTGCCCAAGAGGGATGGAGAAGAGGTCAGAGTTGAGGTGAGTAGGTGAGAGCCAGTCAAGCAGGTGCATCTGGGGCCCAGCACATGCCTTCTCTGCAGTGCAAGTTGGGGGACCCCAAGGACCCATGCCTGATCATGTCAAGGCAGCTGAGACCTGCCTAACTGACCAGAGGCCCCCAGTTGGCCCTCTTGGCCACCTGGCTCTCGCGAGAGATGGTCCACTTCCAGCTCTGGTCCCAGGCTCTCCAACCCCTGCCCTCCTTCACCTCCTCAACTTCCCAGAATTCCCAGCACTGCAGCTACTCCAAGGGCTGAGCTGCCCAGACGGACCAAATCACTGCACAGTCATCCTCTCCCCACACCCACCTGGAAGGGGGGAGGCCAGCAAAGTGAGAGTGGATAGTGCATGAGTCCCAGCTCAGCCCCTACACCTGACTGTCCCCTAAATTTTGAATATTTCTGGCCAATACCCTGCCTGTGTTGAGGAACCCTGTCCTCCACCACCTCCCTCCTTTCTCTGAGTGCTAGAAGACACAGGCTTTCTCCCACATCTGGCCAGTTGCACATCTGCTCTAGTGCCTCTGTTCCCACCATCTCCTCAGGCCCTCTCCCTGCCCCCAGGCTCAGGGGAGCACTGAAGTGAGGAAGAAGTGAGGCCTGAGCCTGTTTCCACGTGAGAAGCCCCTTCGTGCTGTCATAAAGACAGTGGGTGCATGAGGCCTTGTCTGGATGGGTCTCTGGGTGAAGGCCCCCCATGTGTGGCCCTGTCCCCCATCTGTCACGCTAGCCTGCTCTGCTGCTTGCTGAGAAGCCCTGATTCCCACACGTTAGGTCTTATCTAGTCCCACCTGGCATGCTTTTCCCTCCTTCCATGCTGTCTCTCTGGGCACCAGACAGGGCACATGAGTCAGGGCTGAGAGCCCCAGCTTGAGAAAGCCACTTCTCAGGTGTGACCTTCTACACCCTAGGGCCCAGCTGCTTCCCCCAGCCCCACTTCCAACACCGCCCACAGGAAACTACCAAAGAATGAACAAGGATGGAGCAAACACAGCTCGGGCCCCTGCACTTGGAACCCGAGAGAACCAGCACTCCCAAGCCAGCATCACCCAGCAGCCCCTGCCCAGAGGGGGCACAAGTGGAGACAGGGGCTGTGAGCCTCAGGCAGGGGAACAGTGAGACAAGAGAATCCACCTGGGAGGTACCCCCAAAGGGCAGGGGTATGAGGCCTTGGGAGGAGGGGGCAAGGACAGCCTTCCTCTGGCCACAGAGCCCTGCTGCTTGCCTATACACCACCTCCCTAAGTTGAGGTGGTCAGGGGGTGGGTCTCTGGCCGGCCCTGCCCTTCTGCCATCCGGGAGGGTGGGCACGCTCTTCCCAGGTTGCTCTGGGATGGGGGCGCAGGAGGGACTACGTGACTTTCCCCAGGCCTCAAGAGGCAGTTCCTGCTGCCTCCACTAGACTGCGCTGTGGAGTCACTTTCTTGGTTCCTATAGGTTAGCTCCAGGGTGGGAATAGAGACGCATCTTGCCAGTGTCAGAGGAGCTGGCCCTGGTCTTAGTAGGGTGTGTGTGGACGGAAGCACTGGTCAGCAGCAGGACCCAGAGTGTTGGCTCCACTCTTTCCAATGAGGTAGGGGGATAAGCCCCAGAGGGGAGTGGGCTCTATGTAGAACCGTGAGACAGTTGCCCTGTCTGCTCTCATCCTCTGGAGCCCAGGCACACAGGAAGAGGGAGTGACCTCAAACCCAAAGCTTGACTTCCTCCACTCCTACTTCTGGCTGTGCTTTCAGTCAAGTGTCCTCCAGCCGCCATCTTTATCCTCTTTATTCCTTCCAAACAGTAATGGCAGCCACTCACCCCACCACACCCAAGTCTAAGACATTTCACATTCCTATATTCTCCTAAAGCAAATCTCTTTGGGAGTGGAAATGTTAATCTGGCACCACCTTCAAGGCAGAGTCATGGCTGGGGATTCCTATACCGTCCAGAGTGTCTTACGATACCATTTCTAGAGCACTGACTATGTGCCAATCACAAAGCAGACTCCGGGCTCAGCCCTCACTGGCGCTGCTGACATGTCTGCCTCCTGTCCAGGTGTGGCCTCCAGAACATGAACCACGCCCCACATCCCCTGCCACGCATGAACTTGTTGCCCAGCTAGGAATGCTGGCACCCAAGAAGTAGCATGCACCCCCTCCCCACCAGAGTCCCAACACTTCTAGGGTCACAAAACCACCCTTTCCCAGACCCCAAGGAAGCTCCTTCACACCTTCCTCCTCCCCGAGTTGTCCTCTTCCACCTCTAAAACTGTAGACATTTATCTCCATTCTGGTGACTTGTCTGCGGTCACCCAGATATCACCCTATATCAAATCTTCTTAATGCCAAAACTCGGATAAAAAAGGTACTCCAAGATTCCAAGAGCATGAAGCAGACCTCTCTTTCCCGGAGTGAAGATAGAGTCAGGCAGAGCCAATATCACTTCATTCCTTTTTCTAATAACTCACCCTCTTAGGGTGCCATTTCTAGAGCACTGACTGTGCCAATCACAATGTAAACTCATTGCCCTCATGAGATCATCTAATCCTCCATCGGCCTCATGTCATCAGAGATCCTAGTCCCCATTTTGTAAGAGAGGATCTTTCCAAACTCTTAAGGTTAGTCAGTGTGGAAGCCGGGACTCCAGGGCGTCTAATCCCGAAGCCCAGGCTTTCATCCCCTTGCCCTGAAAGACTAAGTCTTTCTTTAACCCCAGTCCCACCCTTGGCTCCCCCTGGAAGCTTTGTTCATGCAACTGAATGAATGAGCTGTTTAGCCTGACAGAGTGACTAGTCAACTCTTTCCTCGCTCGGGGCAGTGAGCCCTGCCCTCCTCTGGAATCTTCACTCCTCACTCAGGTGAAGTCTTCCCGTTCCTCCCCCTTTTAGTCCCCCAAAGCGAGAAAAAAGACATTCCCCACCAAGGGAGGCTCCTGCAGCCCGAACTGAACATACATTCATTCATTGGGTTCCATAGAACAGCATGCTGACTGTATGAGCAGGGAAACTGAGACTCTCCAAGGCCACAGAGCTAATGCAGAGCAGAGCCCGGGTTGGAAACTCTCCAACTGCTCCTAAAACCTCTAAAAATGCCCTTGTCATGGACAAAGAGACCCCATGCAGATACGTAGCTCACCCCGTATGGCTCACACGGCGTCCTGAGCCCACACCGTGCCAGGCACCATGCAGGGGCTTTGCTTACATTCCTCCAGGGAATTCTCACAACACGATGGGTACTGCCATCATGGCCACTCTACAGATGAGGAAACTGAGGCTTGGCAATGATACTCGATTGCCTTACATCAACTGAGATCAGACAGGTTCAGACTCAACTCTGGAGGCAAGAGCAGATAAGATGGAGGGAGACGGTCTTTTTTTTTGTCTTTTTTTTTTTTTTCAGATTCATTTATTTATGCAGAGAAGAGCTGGGGTATAGGCCAGCAGTGCAGGGGGAGGGTAAAAGGATTCACTAGAGATGGAGTAGGAAGCAGAACAGGCAGATCAGCTGAAATACACTGCTGAGGGGAGCAGCGGGCGAGGCAGGAGAGGTCTGCTGCGCCATGTGGGTCCCCTCCCTGGCCGGGAATCAAACTCAGGTCAGGGCGGTGGTAGTGCTGAGACTTAACCCCTTGGCCACCAGAGATGTCTCAGAGACAGTTCTTGGTAAAGCATGAGTTCTTACTGGGTTCAAAGAGTGCCACTGGAGAGATTTAGGGGACCCATGAATCTCATGAATTTTATACATGTATGTATGTATGTGTATTTACGGAATTTGAAGAAAGGAGATCTATAGCTTGCAATATATTCTGAAAGGAATCCCTGGATGACAAAAATGTTAAGATTGTCTCTAATCTAGCACATGTCTGGCACACAAAAGGTACTCAATACTGTCTGATGAATGAATGAACAAACAAATGAGTAAGTTGATGCGTGACTGCACTTCCGTGCCCTAGCACACACATCCATGTGTACCTTCCAAAGTGGTGAAAGTCGCCCTGGGACCTGAGCCCAATCCTCCCCCGGGCCCTTTCTCCCAATCTCAGAGGCCAAACCAGGTGCAAAGATGATCTCAAAGAGCAGCTTCCCCCGCTTACTCCCACCTCCAACAATGACCGGGCAGAGGCAGAAGTTGTGCAATTCAGATAATGAGCTTTATTGATTGCCAGGAAGGGGCAAGGGTGAGGCGGGGCTCAAGTGTGAAGTGCTTGGGGGACAGGAGCGGGGATCCCACACTGAGATCTGTGGATACACAAGGGGTCTCCTGAGCAGCACTGGGCGGCCTTAGTTCTTGGTGCGAAGGACCTGTTCGTGGGTGGAGACCACCTTGCCATCGTGCACGTCCATGACCTTTGTGCGTATCTGGCGACTGGAAGAGGTCACTGGGAAAGAGGGGAGAGAGGACGTTATCAGCAGTGGACGCTGGTGGAGAAACCAGGAGTGGGGAGACCAAGGGCTTGAGAGGATTTACATGAACTGTCTCCTGCTGCCCTATTTACCACTTTAGTCATTGCTCTTGCCCCAGTACCGACACCATCAACACAGTTTTTTCAGGATAGGGTGTGCTGAGGTCAGGGGCAGAGTTATACTCTCAGACTGAAGCTTCCTGAGAACTCAGACTAATGAGTTCAGTCCAGATCACCCCAAAAGACTGGCCTTAGAGGGAAGAAGCCTGTGGGGCCCTGTCCATGGTGCTGACCACCATAGGGTGGTGCACCAGACTAGAAACCATAGAGTCTGCTACAGACACTAGACACAGAAGTTTAAGGTAGAGGCCGTTAGCTCCTAAACCAAAGGAGGGTTTATGGGACAGTTCCTTCTACCCAAGGTAGTTTATAAAGGACATGGATGAAAAGACCAGCTCAATCCCTCAGGAAACCCCTACACAACTCTAGGTTTGCTGGAAGATGAAGAATCCTGAAACCAGGCTGTCTGGGGAAGAAAATCTTACCATCTCTGGAGGACTGAGAGCCAGAGGAGAACTGGGCTGAGGAGAGGCTGTGAAGACAGAAAGAGCAAGATCATCAGACACATGGAGGGGACAGTGAGTGAGGAGTGGGGGGACCAGGAGGGAGAGCTGGACACTCACTGGGCATCTTCTCCCTCCAGCAGGCGGCGGTAGGTGGCGATCTCCTGCTCCAGCCTGGTCTTCACGTCCAGCAGGATCTGGTACTCCTGGTTCTGCTGCTCCATCTCACAGCGCAGCTGAGCCAGCTGCTCCTCCACGCTGCCGATCATGTCCTGGATCTGGGACAGCTGCATGCAGTAGCGGCCTTTGGTCTCCTCCAGGCTGTTCTCTAGGGATGCTTTCTGTGAAGGAAGGAGAGAGGATCAGGCATCAGTAAGGTGGTCCTTCCTTCCCTCCTAGCCCTGAGCCTTCCCCGGGCCTGGCAGTGCCCCCACCATGCTGAGCTGGGACTGCAGCTCGATCTCGAGGTTCTGCACGGAGCGCCGGAGCTCGGAGATCTCGCTCTTGCCGCTCTGCACCAGCTCACTGTTGGTGGCCACCTCGCGGTTCAGCTCCTCTGTCTGAAGAAGACAAAGCATTGTTCACACTGAAGGCTTCTGGGAAGCAATCTCCTGGGTCCCTTCCACCCCAACAACACCCACCTTGCTGAAGAACCAGTCTTCAGCGTCCTTGCGGTTCTTCTCCGCCATCTTCTCGTACTGGTCGCGCATCTCGTTCAGGATGCGGCTCAGGTCCACGCCGGGGGCGGCGTCCATCTCCACGTTGACGTCTCCGCCCACCTGGCCTCGCAGGGAGTTCATCTCCTGCACAACCAAAGAACAGTCCACAGTCAGGAGTCTCACTCTGGCAACTAATTGGGCTTCCCTAACCCTCCACCATCTCAATTCATCTCTTCCCCCCACACACACTTCATCTCCCAGGTGGCTTTCCCATTAGCTCTCACCTCCTCGTGGTTCTTCCGGAGGTAGGCCAGCTCCTCCTTCAGGCTCTCAATCTGCATCTCCAGGTCGGCTCTGGCCAGGGTCAGCTCGTCCAGCACCCGGCGCAGGCCGTTGGTGTCGGCCTCCACACTCATGCGCAGGTTCAGCTCCGTCTCGTACCTGAAATGACCCAAGAGAAAAGGAATGAGACACCCGTCCACACTGAAAGCTTTGTTCTCTTCCCCCTGAAGCTTCTTCCCACAGATGGCACCCTGTGGGTAGTTAAAGAGCCAATCTTGAAAATGGCACGGGTGGACACAGTGCCCATTGATTGCTCAGACCTAAGCATTCCTGGAGGGAGAAGGGGAGGGAGGGAACATGGCAGTTAGTTCATCTAACTCATGCTGAAGATTCAGGGAGGGGAGATGTTTTAGTTTCAACCAACTAATAGCAGACAAGGCCGCCAAATATGACTACCTCCTGCCTTCCAGGGCAGGTCGGGAAGTGGGGAGTGCCTCTCCCTAAAGCAATGGTTCCCAAGCCTGGCTGAGGATCAGAATCACCTAGGCAGCCTGTTAAAAATAGTTGAGTCAAAACTGCAAGGGTGGGTCCTAAGACTTGTCTTTTTACAAGCACCCTTAGGGCTTTTCACACAGCCATCCTGGCACTCGCCAGCTCTGTTGAGGGAGCGCTTTCCAAAAATGCCCCACCCTGGGGAGACAGGACGTCCTGCAAACTCACTTGGTGCGGAAGTCATCGGCCGCCAGGCGGGCGTTGTCAATCTGCAGGAGGACGTTGGCATTGTCCACGGTGGCCGTGAGGATCTGTGGGCAGAAGGACACAGGCCGTTGTCAAATTGCACAGCCAGCCAGTCCTCGCTGCAGCCTGTTCGGCCTTGGCGTTCACGCTCTTGCCTGGCCCCCTCCTCCCTCCAGCCCCCACCACAACAGCCTAAAAGACAAACCCAGTAGTCCAGTTTTGACCCACAACTTTGCTGCCTCCTGGACAGCAAAGGGGAGATAAAAACCTTTTATTTCTGGCCCTGGTTCTACTGCAAAACCTGAGACAATTCTCAGGGCTTCAGGTTCTCTACCCACAGATGAGGGGGGAGCCTGAGGCTCTCTGACCCCCTTGCTGCTCCGCACACCCTCTCCCATGAACCGGCCCGCCAGTGCTCTGGGGGTACTCCTTTACATGACAGGGCATGGGACCGCAGGCGGGGCTTTCCAAGAAAATGAGCCCCAGCTGGCACAAGGGATTAGGAAAGAGGATGCAGAATATAAAGAAGATCAGTTAAACCCTGAATTGGCTGACGTTCCTGCCCTCAATATCTAATTTCCCTAATCCGCAGGAGGCATCAAGAGCTTGACACCCAGGAAAGCAGGAAGGCTCCCAGGGGTTGTGGGAGCAGAGAGCTGGGGGCTGGACTCAGATGGCACAAGCCACCAGGCTCCCTCCCCCACAGGACACCTAAAATGGGCTGCCCGGGGTCCCTGAGGTTTTTCCATGCCTGCCTATCTGCAGGGGAGGGAACTGGCGCTGCCAGGGTTCATGGGCGGCAGCCGCCACAGCCCAGACTAATGAGCTAATGAGTGGTTTGGGTGTCTGGCCCGGTCCCGTTACAGCCTCACCCCTCCCCTGTGCTGAGGCGCAGGTAGCTGCCTCCTGTGACGGCAGGGAGGCCGAGTGGGGCGCAAAGGCTCTCCGCTCTGCCATTCATTTGCTGTGCGATCTCGAGCGGGTCCCTGCACCTCTCACACCTACTTCTTTCCCTGTGAAGTGGAAAAGCAGGAATCCTTGGTCTGACCTGTTCTGAAAATCTGGAGCCCAGAAGGTTATGAGCAAGGTGGGGGAAGTTGAGGGCCGGGGGCTAGAGGAGGGAATCTGGACTTGGAGTCTGTCCTGTCTAGGGATCTAAAGTCGCCGTGGCCTGAGGTATCTCCTGCTTCCAGAACAAGGAGCCAGCAACGGCCCCTCCCGCTGTCCACTCACCTTGTTCCTCAGGTCCTCGATGGTCTTGAAGTAGGGGCTGTAGTCCTTGGTCTCAGCAGGCCGCTGCCTCTGGTACCAGTCACGGATCTTCACCTCCAGGTCGGTGTTGGCCTCCTCCAGGGCGCGCACCTTGTCCAGGTAGGAGGCCAGGCGGTCGTTCAGGTTCTGCATGGTCACCTTCTCGCTACCCACCAAGAGCCCATCGCCACCACCGAAGCCGCCACCGAAGCCACCGCCATATCCTCCACCGAAGCCACCACCGAAGCCACTACCCAGGGCCCCACCGAAGCTGCTGCTGCTGCTGAAGCCACCGCCATAGCCGCCCCCCATCCCGCAGGCTCCCCCAGAGGAGAAGCGGGAGGAGGAGACGGACAGGCCTCCTCCGTAGGCGCTGGGGGCCCGGCAGGCCCCTCCGGCCAGCACGGAGGACACGCGGCTGGAGCCACCGCCGATGCCGCAGGAGCCCTTCATGGAGCTGGAGGAGGTGAACTGGCGGCTGCAGGAGGTCATGGTGCCCAGGAGGCTGTGAGAGAGCGAGCGAGCGAGTTGGCAGAGAGGAGAGAGGTGCTCAGGTAAGTTGGAAAAGGATGTAGGTGCTTTATACGCCTGAGTAGGGGGCGGGCCTGGCATTTTCCATTCCCCTTGGCTTTCATCACCGGGACCAGCGCCAACTCCCAGTGGATCCCTCCTCTCCGCCTCGTCATGTCTGTCATATTTTACTGGAAACTCATTGTTTGGGGTGTTTTTGGTTTCTTGTCCCGCCAGGCGTGATTCACTCGAGGAGGTGCGGGCCTGTAGGCTACACTTTCCCCTCGGCCCGGGAGCCACAGCCCTCAGTGCCGTGTCAGGGCCGGGCCGGGCGGCAGGGAGCAGCTCTGCCCACAGCCCTGTGACCTTTCAGCTCCTGCTAGCCGGGGAGGGGATTTGACACCGACCTAAAGGAAACCCAGCGCTGCAGGTGGCAGCTGCGGGACGACACCACGGAGGTGCACCCTCGGCATCGCCATCTGAGGGGGGACAAGACGGACTCGTGTCCCTCCCAGTCCCCTGCTGGGCAGAGGACCGTGTCACGTCCACGAGAGACGCCAGCCAGGCAGGTGGCTACAGCTTCCACTCGGAAACCCCCACTGACGGACAATCCCGTGACTTTCTCCACCTGAGCATGGACCCTCGGGCCTCCACGCCCTGGGGCTGGCCCTGGCCTGGGCTGCTCAGTCTTGCCAAGGGCAGGTGGCGTCCAAGAGCACGGGCCAGACAGCCCAGCGCGGCCTTTACTGCTGTGTGACCCGGGCCCTCCCCAGCCTCGGTGCCCCCTCGGTGAGGCAGAGGGCCCCACCCGCCCTGCTCCCTGCAGTGGGAACTCAGTGAGGCTGGGCCTGCCACAGAGGCTGTGACGAGAGGGTGCTGAAAAGCTGGTAGCACCGCCAGCCCAGCCGGGCCCCCCAGGGGTGGTGCAGAACCCCTGAGCCCGGCCTGGGGGGGGGGCCCTTTCTGCCTGCAGCCCACAGGTCCTCCAGGCCCCCGAGCAGCCCAGTAGAAGGCCTCTTATATTCCCAAAGCTGGCTCAAAGGTTGTTGGGGGTCTGGGTGGGTTTTTTGGTGGGGAAAGGGAGTGGACTCGAGTCCCTGACCCCAGAGGCCCCTGGGGGGGTGCACTCCCAGGAGTCTGTTTGGTCCTTCCTTCCAAGAGCGGCCTCCTGACCCTCAGGACCTCAGCCACCCCACATCTCCCAGGCACCCTCCAACAGCACCCCTTCATCACCACCCCACCCTCCCGCCAGCCCCTCAGCTCCACGGACCCCTGCAGGCATGTTGTGAGGAATGCAGTCGTGTCTGGGGCTGCCTGACACGTCCCATCTCCCCGGACAGGTCCCAACAGCCTGGAGCCATCTGCTCCCGGGCGGAAGCAGAGCCTCCCCTGCCTGCTCCCACCGCCCCCGCCCCGCCACCACCCTCCCCCCAGCTGCCACCGCAGCAGAAATCAGGGAACTGCTCTGTGCCCAAACACACGTGCGCACGCGCACAGACACACACAGAGGCTCGGCTCAGAAGACAGTGCTGAGGCAGACATTGGCGGTTGTGGGCTCCTACATCTGTGCCCAGAACGCCCAAGGATGTGAGTGAGCGAGGGCCCGCCCCGCCCCACCCACCCCTGACAGACGCTCCTAATCTCCTTCCAGGGGACCTTCCCCCCACCCTGGCCCAGCCCTACAATTTCCCTGTGAGAGGCTTGAGGGATTTTGGCTGCAGAACAGATGTTTTCGTTCGAAGGCATGTTGCTATCAGCTGTGGTTTGGGGGGAGGGTGTGCTCACCTAAGAAAAATGCAGTATCCAGGGGGGTCTTGGGGACAGGAGCCCAACACTGGCTTCCCCTGCCCCCACCATCCTGTCTCCCTCCACAGATAGAATCCTGGAGCATGGGGCACAGGAAAAGCTCTCCCTCTCCCTTACTGATTCAGAGGGAAGGAAAAGAGACCTCTCCTCATCTTCTTTGAAGGGAATCCAAAAGATAAAAGCAGTGAGAACTGATGACAGAGAAACCCAGGCACACAATCTAGGAAGAGGCCTTCACCAGCCCCACCCCACAGCCCCCCAAGTCAAGTCTGACCTCCTGGTATGAGGATTAGAACCCAAAGTCAGGCCCCCATCCCCGACACACACCTCTGCAGACCTGAGCCAGAAGTCAATGGCCCCTGGGCTCGTGACATTTTGAGGAGAGGTGGCTCTCTGGGGAAGCAGGGGTGTATGAGATGGGGGTACCGGGGGGGGCCACCTGCTGGAGTCCTAGCCGTTCTTCCTGTGGGCGCCATTGCCTGACCCTTGCTCCCACTGCCCCAGGAAGGAGAGTGAAGGAGGAGCCGGGGTGGTGCCTCTTGTGGTTAGCAAATCTCCCTGCACCAGCCTTCAACAGGGGACCAATGCCAACCCAAACAGCCCCCCCCCCCACCAGCCAGCATTGTGTGCTGAAGGCCAGGCTGCACGCCAGGGAATGAGATGCTAAGGAGGGGACCTGGGTCTGCCCGGTCTGGGGAGGGAGGCGCCGGCCTGCCTTTGGAGCCCTGTCCAATGGAAGAGGCTGTCCCAGCCCCTAGGGAACCCCCAGCCTGGGAGCGAGAGAGGGTGCAGTGAAAATCGCAGGGACACAGAAACAGCCGGCGTTACAAGAGCACAGTCCTGGTGTCTGCTTCTAGGGCTGCCGTGACAGTGGCCACAGACCTGGTCTGGAACAACAGCGCTGTTCTGCCAGTTCTGAGGCCAGAGCCCAAAGTGTAGCAGACCACGCTCCCTCTGAAGGCGCGGGGGAGAACCCCTCCTCCTGAACCCCATCGAATCCCTCCGAATCTCCCAGAAGAGCCCTGCTCCTGGCCTGGGGACCTGAGCCCCTCCTCTTCCAGCCTCAGGGGGCTCCTTACCCTCCACCCTGAGGTTTGTGGTGGGGTCACAATCTCTGCCTCAGTCCTCACGCGGCCTTATGTCTGGGTGTCCACATGTCCCTTTCGCCCTCTTACACGGACACGCCGTGCCTGTTGTGCCCACCCTAACCCAGGACAATCTCTCCTCGGTTGTTTCATCTGCCAAGACCCTATTTCCAAATAAGACCACGTTCTGAAGTTCCAGGTGGATATGAATTGGGGGCAGGCGGGCACTGCTCAACTCTCCAGGCTGTGGAGAGGCCGGGAACCACGCACATTGCAGAGGCGGTGGTGAAAACTTGGTGGAGAGATGGTTATGATAAGATGCGGGCAGGGCCAGTCTGGAAGCTTCTGGAGGCAGCTTCAGCTCAACACACAAGTTCGGGAGGCACAGAATCTTGTCTCTGATCCACACTTCCCACTCTCCAATTTCTCTGGCTCCCTCCCAAGTAACAATGGCTCTGGGAAAAACTCTTTTTTTTTAACTTCTTACTTTGAGATAATTTTAGATTTTCAGAAAGAGTTGCCAAAATGGTGCAGAGTGCATGTGCTCCCTGAACCCCGTTTCCCCAAGAAGAGCATATTCTATAAACACTGGGCATTTATCAAAACCAGTCCATTAACACTCACCCAATACTATTGATTAACTAGAGACTTTACTCGAATTTCACCAGTTTCTCCTGGAACGTGGCATCCGGGACCCCATGTCCCACTAGCCTCCACATCACTTCCGTCTCCTGCATGATCTGACAGCACCCCCATCTTTCTTTGCCTTTCGTGACCAGTTATTTTTTGACTAGTACCAGTCAGTTATTTTATAGAAAATCCCTCACTTTGGACTTTCTAATATTTTCTCGTCACATGAGGTTATGCATTTTGGCAAGAAACTGCGAAGCTATGCTGGGCCGTCTTTCCTATCTTGGGCACACAAGACTCTTGATGTGCCTAAAGACTGGTGACAGTGGCCTTGTCCATGGCCGAAGTGCTGCTTGCTGGCTGCCTCCACTGTCATATTACTGCCTTTCCTGTTGAGATTAATACCTCGAGGAAGCTTCTTTGAGACTAGGCAACTATAGTGTGTTCCCTTAAACTCTAACCCACTAATTTTTGAATCCATCGGAGGAGGGGCTGGGCTCTCAGTGACCTGCTGGGTCATTCTGCTCTCCTCCAGGGCCCAGGACCTTTGGGAGAGGCTTGGGCAGGAGAGTCAGGTGCAGGCCCATGAAATAATTCTTATTTCTTCCTCTCTTGTCCAGCCCTAAAGCCAGGTGGGGCCTCCTCAAACCCTCTCTGTGCCCTGACATTCCTTGAGAAGATGGGGTGAGGGCAGCCTGGTGGCAGCTTCACAAACACAAAAGACAGCAGGAGCCTGGAGCACCGCCCGAGGCCCTGGGTCTCCTTTCCCCTAGAAAATGTTGCCACCTTCTGGTTTCTCAGGTCTGCCTGCCTCTCTGGGCCAGAAGTCTTGGGCTGACACAACAGGGGCTAAGCCAAGCATTGCAATGTCCGTGACCTTGTGGGAGCCTGCCAGCTGCTGAAGCTGGCGGGACAGAAAGTGACCATCCCACACCACAGACGAGGGTCCGGAGGTTGCCCAGGTCCCAAGGGCCCAGAGCAAGGAAGCTGCTCTGCCAGACCCAAACCCAGCTCTTCCAGGCCCCCAGCCTCACTGTTCAGTAGCAGGTGTCCTCGTGCTAGAAGGTGTCGCGAAGTCAGATGAACAGAGCGGTCACCTTGACCAGCCTCTTAACTGTACTGATGGAAACACTGAGTCCAGAGAAGAGAAGGGCCCTGTCCAAAATGACACAGAAGGGGGGCCTCCCTGGTGGCACAGCGGGTTAAGCAACGCACTATGAAGCAAACCACAGCTACTGCAGCACAAGTTCGATCCCTGCCGCTGGCCGGGTAGGTGACCCACAAGGCCCAGCAGACCTCTCCTGCCTCGCCCGCTGCTCCCCTCAGCAGTGTGTTTCAGTCAGTCTGCCTGTTCTGTTCCCGGCTCTGTCTCTGGTGAATCCTCTTATTGCCTACACTCCAGTTCTTGTATGCATAAGTAAATAAATCTTTTTTTAAAAAAATAATTGATATCTAAAAAGAAAAAAATTGACACAGTAGAGCCTGCTTTGAAAGTGCAGTGTTTATTTAGCAAGTATCACCCAGGAATCTGAGCTTAGCAGGGTGAGATGTGGGGTGAAAAGAGCTGTGTCTGCACCCCAGAATCAACTTTGGGTTGTTAAAAACATGGTGGCCAGGGGCCCACAACAGATGGGTTCACACCCATCTACCAGCTCAGAGAAAGTAAGGCTGCAGTCCTCCACCAGGTTCCTGCACTGCCCGCTGAAACTGAGCTCCACCTTAGCAGCCCTGACCCCACCCATTTCCTAGCTTCTGCGAGGAATTCCACTTTTGTCCTCTCTTCTTACCCAAATTCCTCACCTTTGTTATGGTTAAGCCTCAGTTCAATCTACAGATATATGGAATTATTTCTGTAGACTGTGGCATAAAGTAGATACTCCATGAAGGAAAGACTAAGGAGAGATGAAGAGGAGAAAGAGAAGACGGCAAAGGAATATGGAAGAGTGGATGGATGGATGGATGGATGGATGGATGGATGGATGGATGGATGGATGGATGGATGGATGGATGGATGGGTGGATGGATGGATGGGTAGATGGGTGGGTGGATGGATGGGTGGGTGGATGGATGGATGGATGGATGGGTGGGTGGGTGGATGGATGGATGGGTAGATGGGTGGGTGGATGGATGGATGGATGGATGGATGGATGGATGGATGGGTGGGTGGGTGGGTGTGTGTATGGATGGATGGATGGATGGATGGATGGATGGATGGATGGATGGATGGATGGATGGATGGATGGATGATGGATGGGTGGGTGGGTGGATGGGTGGATGGGTAGATGGGTGGGTGGATGGATGGATGGATGGATGGGTGAATAGATGAATAGGAAGCAGATAGGTGGGTGGACAGGTGAGTGGACAAGTGGATGGAAGAAAGAATGGGGGATGGGAGTGTGGATGGACAAGTGGGTGAAGAGCCGATGGGACACAGAAAGGGCAGTCCCCCGCCCCCGATCTAAACTGAGCTGAACTGCAAGGTGAGAGGTGCTAAGCAAGCAGAGGATGTGGGGGCAGCAGAGGAAGGACATCCCGTGGCTCAGAGCAGCACCTGAGCAGGTGTCAAACTCCTGTCTAACGGCAACAGCCAGCAGTTCCGCAGGCTGGAGTGCACAGCGAAGGCTGGGTCCACCTGGTGCGAGTGAGAGCGCAGGCCGGCGACAAAAGCCACGCCGAGGAGCTCAGGCTTTATCCTGGAGCCACTGAAGGCCGCTAAGGAAGGGAGCGGCGCTGCCAGCTCTGTTTTACAAGAGAGGGCTGGCGCGTGCGGAACACACTTTGGGAGTGGGGCAGGAGAGGGAGAGTGCCGGGAAGTCGCCCTGCCGTTATCCAGGTAAGAGACGACCTTGGCTCAGCCCTCCAGGAAGTCCTCAGCTCGCCTGTCTTACCCCCTCCCCACTCTCCCCTGGCTCTGTCATCTGTGCCCCCCATTCTTGCTCACCACAGTGCCTTGGGGGATACACACTGCTCTCCCACAGCAGGCACTTGGCGGTTAACCTGCCGGAGCTACTCTGGTCTGCTGAGGGAGGAAGGCCTTGCCCGGAGGGTGCCCAGCCTGGTGGGGAGGGCTGATGGCCTCAAGCTCACTCTGCCCCCAGAGCCGAGCAGCCCCAGGTGAGACGAATGACACACAGAAGGCTTCTGGGAAAGGGTGTGCTTGCCTCAGGTTTTGAGAGGAGGAAGAGCCCTGCTGGGTGGGGTGGGGCGGGGGCATTCCCAGGCAGGGGTGTGGCTGTGGGAACCCCAGCTGCACCTGTGAGGAAAGGCAGCACCTGGGAGGCGGAACGGCTGTGTCAGGAGTCCTGGCCGGCTAGACAGAGGGAAAGGAAAGGGAGGAGAGGGGTCCCGGCCAGCTCTGACTCCTCGGGCAAAAGAAAAGGAGCAGTTTCCCTAGTGAGGGGATCGGGAGCAGGTTCAGGCCATGCAGTCCATCCTCCTCCCCACCCCAGGCTGAGACCCCACACGGACCGGGGAAGCAGCAGGTCCCCCAAGTCCATCAGACTCAGGTTCCAGTCTGAGACCCCCGTCCGCTGGCAGCCAGGCGACCTTGGGCAGGTCACTGCAGCCCTCCAATCTCCTTCCTATCAAGTGGACCTAATACCGGTGCCCACCTGGTGGCGTCACCAAGAGGCGCAAAGGATTCGTGGCAAGTGGCCAGCCTGGCGCTGGGCACGGTGTGAACATGTGGTTTAGAATTCCCTTCAGTCAGCCCTAGAGTTGGAGCAGGGGCCGGGGTGAGCTCATGAGGAGAGAACACAACAAAATTCAGGAAGAGTGAAACAGAGAACAAAGAGGAGTCCAGGACCGAGCTGGGCACTGGAGTGGCAGAAAGAAGCAGCCTGGGAGAGCCGCTGAGGCCACCAGGGACGAGTTGGAGAGTGAGACCTGGCCAGGGTGGAGTCTTCGGAACAGGTGGCCTGCGGAGGAGGAGTCAGCAGCAGGCTTGGCTTGGGCGGTGGGTGGGGCGTGGGGGGTGGGGGGGCGAGGATCAGCAGGTCCCCTGCCCGGGGAGTAAGGAGGTGGGAAGGCCGCAGCTCAGGTGCCCCCCATGGGGTCTTGAGGCACAGGGGTGGAAATGATCTTCCAGCCACTCAGCACCACCAGGGCCTGCGCCTCTCCTCCCAGCCCCGGCCATCGGTGGGGTGGGGCCCACATCTGCACATATACCCCCATTTCTATGTCACTCACTTCCAAAAGAGGGGACTTGGGCAGCTGACGATAAAAGACACATGTATTATCAAAGCCCAAATAACCAGCCCGGGGGTTAATAAATCAAGAAATTAGGTAACAGATACACAGATGATTGTGACTTGTGATTGCAAGTCAAAAACCCCACTTGACAGAGGTAGTTCATCTCTCTGTCTCTCTCTCTCACACACACACACTGTACCCCTCGGTCTTGCTCTGCCCTGTGGCTCCACGCGCACAGTCCAGCCACCCGCAGACTGGAACCACAGCTGAGGCAGCCCTGAACTCACCCTTCAACCTCAGGAAGAGAGAAGATCGGCTCAAACTTGAAACCCCTGGGAAGCGTGGGCATGGCCTGGCGTGGCCAGCATCTGGACTCCCGCATGCACGAGCAGCCAGCAGGCACGCTTGCCCCCATGGTCAAAGACAAAGGGTCTGGTATCAGGAGAAGGGGTGACATTGATTTGGCCCCAACCTTTGTGAGCTGAGCAAGATTCTCTGTATATATGCAAGTTTACTCATAAAAAAGATTAGATAAGCACTCAACTTACAAACTATTGTAAATTCATATCATCAGTTGATTCTCACAGCATTCATTGCTTCTTGCCAATCTCTTGAGTCTAGTCTCTTGCCAATTCTTACAACCTACGGATGCAATTGACAAACAGGTGTAGTGGTGACATGAATGAAGACGAAATTACGTTTATGTTAAGGGGAAACGTAAAACCAAAACAGCTGAGCCCTGTCCTCAACCGCAGGCTAGGTCATCAGAAAACATTTGTACCATTCCCAAGGTACAAGCACCCACCACCTTACACAGAGGAGGAGACGGTGGCCAAGGACGCGCTGCCCAGGACAAGCTTGGCCTCTGTGGGGCCGCCCATGCTGAGCCCTGCACTACACCTGGCCCAGAGTGGCCTCCAGGTGGGCCTGGGCGGAGTCCACCTGAAACTCTCCTTCTCTGGGAACCGGTCGAGTCCAGAAAGGCCAAGAGCCTGGTCATCTGACCACGTGGAGGTGGTTCGGGAGCCCACTTGACCCCCCACCTTCCAGTCATGCGCCTGAGGGCGAAGTGTGCACCCTCCCTGAGCTCCATAGCGTGAGAGTAGCGCACTGCGGGGAGCTCGCGACAGTTAGGAGTGGCGGGGAGGAGGAGCTGCGCCAGCTCAGCCTCAGGAGGCAGCACATGGCCGCCTTACATGGACCTGCTGTAAGAATGACGGTGGCAGCAGTGCTCAAGTCTTCTCAGCACACAAACAACAGTGAAAATCCAGACACGAGAGCAGAGACAGCTGCCCCACCAGATGTCCAGTTATGAGAAGTCTAAGGAAGAAGTTAGAAAGAGCCGACCTAGATGAAGGCAAGCTTCCTTCCTTCCGGGGCGGGCTGCTGGGAGCTCTTAAACCATGCCGTGATTTTTTTATGGAGACGTTTCAGATAAAAGCAATACAGTAAACATACTGACAAAAAAAAATCAAAATTTTTTACACATCAAGCAGATCTGTCCGATGTGTAACCATCCTGTAGCTGCAGAAAAGCAAGAGGCCCTTGGACTCCAGCATGTGCCAACAGGAATGCTGTCAGAAATGAACTCCCCGAACTTCCCCAAGTCGCTACCTTCCTTGCTGTAATACCCCTAGATCTGCTCAAAGCCCTTCAAGCCTCGTGGACTGTTGGGGATGGGGGTGCGAGGGGCACAGAACTGCATGTGCTCGTGGAGACACCTCATAGCTCATCAGAGGAAGGTCACTTGCCTAGTGTCCCAGCCCTTGCAGACCAGACTCTGCCTTCCATGCCCAGGAAGAGTCTTACTTTCTCTCCAAGGCAGGTCAGCAACACCTGCCCAAGGGGCTGCCCGGTACCCATGTGGCGAAAGACATGAGGAATCCAGAGAAGCCGATCCTCAAGGAACTTGCTTCTGAGAAGTTTCCATGGAGACCAGGAAGAGCAAAGACTTCTACCCAAACCCGTGGCTTGACATCACAAATTTTAACTGAGTGTCCCTTCCATACCAGGTGCTAAGTTTGTTGGGGACAAGCAAAAGCAAAAACAAAAGTTTGTTGGGGACAAGCAAAAGCAAAAACAAAAGTTTGTTGGGGACAAGCAAAACAAAAGCTCTATTCATGTCTGTGTTTCATGAAGCTGTCAGAAGAGTGTAAACAACAACCCTCAGCAATGGGAAGGCAAACAGGAGTCACTTATCTCAGACTCCAAGAGGGCTACTGTGCTTTTTATAGCTCTCACAAACAAAGGGCCCAAAGACAGATGAAACTTACCACTAATTCTTTTACCTCAGCAGACGCACTTTATAGGCTATCATTAATTCTCACTCTGGCCATTGTTTTAGCACTTATGCAATTATCTAAAACGGTATTTCACAAACTTTGACACTAACTCAAGCATGAAGAATCTAAGGGTGTGTTCAAAATAGACACATTACAGAGACACTAGCGAGCTCTCAACCTTCCCACCCCGTGTGCCAGAATCTTGGGAACTGGGAAAGGCCCCAGGAGAGCGAGTGCGGTCTGCCTTGGGACGTGGGCTTAGCTTGAGCAGCCGGGAGTCGGGAGTCGGCAGCTTCTGGATGGAGAAGCCGCCCCCTTACTGAAGGGCCAGCACATTTCTGCTTTGATAGCGATCGTCTTGAACGGGGCTCGGGGAGTGGGGCTTCCCCTCAGGGGGTTTCACTAACTAGCTAGGAGACCCAAGGATTGTGTTATTTTTTCTTAATTAGTTGGAACCTCAGTTTTCCCATCAGTCAAATGGACACCTTTCTCATAGGGCTTCCCGAGGTCCACTGCTGAGAGGCCAGCTCTCTGAAGACAGACACCTCAGGGCAGCTCTGTCCGCTCACTCCCCAAGCCCAGGTAGAGGGCGTTCTCCATCCACTTCTGAGGGCTTATTGAGCAACTCGGGGGCTCGCACCCCATCCAGTGTGGGAGTCTTTAAAAACCCAGGCCCGGGGTTGCTCTATCTCTCTGTAACTTCAGTTTTAAAAATAGCAGATGGATCAGTGTACAAAAGAGGTTTTTCAAAATAATACTCACAGTTAGTGAGCACATTTTGAAATAGACTCTCCCTCGCCCTGCCAGCGAAAAATGTAAATTGGTACAGCTTCTCTTGAAAGCAGTTTGACGATACAATCAAGAGCCTTAAACTATTTGTTATCTTATTATCTAGTAATTATACATCTGGGAATCTAGCCTGAGGAAACAAGGCAAAATATATATAAAATCTTTCTGCAGAAAGACGTTCATTGTTGTTTTGCTTTAAATGGCAACAAGAAAAAACAAAATAGCAGAAACACGTTGAAAATGCATTTTTTAATAACACGAGGAAGTACTTGTCTTATATTACTAAAAATTTAATTATGTGAGACAACATAAATATTCAGGGTGATTATAGTTGTGTTTTGTATATAAAACATATATATGTATACATAAAACTTATGTGTTTCATATCTCTGTGAAAAATCTCATCAAAATGTTATTGGTGATTACCTTTCGGTGCTGGAATTTGGGGCCCAGTCTGAATCATAAACTCACCCTATGACCCTGATGACAGGATTGTTGACCAAAAGAAGGGGGATGTGTTTGCTGAACAACCAATGATGGTTATGCATTAAAAGTGATGAATCAGACTCAGCAGACTTGAAAGATAGAAAATATTTTGCAATGTAGAGCAGCACTTTGGGTGAAACCTTTGTTTTATCTTCACTTTCTAAACACCCCTAAAATTACTATAAATAGAAAAATCCATATTAGACAAAAATCCATATTAGACAGGAGAGATTATTGTAACAAAACATAGGATTCTGGAAAACAGAAAGAAAAAAGAAGAGAAATCTCAGTGCTCTCCTGGGGAGAAGCCAAAAAGCAAGCAGATTCACACATCAGAGTTCTGGAAAAAGTCTGTGGACTGGAAGATGCCAGGTACCTCTGAAAGGGGGGTGCCAGTGGACTAGATAGATGGGTCAAAATTCTGTCTGAAAAGCAGGTCCATAAACTCATTTTTTCTCCGCCCAGCCAAATGCCAGTCATTCTTCCTTTTTCTTGGGAGAAACTGAAGTTTACTCTGGAGAATTTACCCAGAGGGATTTTAAACCCTGAGACACCAAGCACAGCAAAGTGTGGAGTAATAAACTGAAATAAGTCAGATTAGCCAAGTGACATTCCTCAGACTCTTTCTTTCATGTGGTTTCCTAAAAGTTGGTAGGTTTTTACACTCCAGATAGGACATCCTTCCTAGGAAAAAACTACTTAAGGTAAAAAGCTATAGATATTCATCTCTCTCAACTAGAGAGAAAGAGAAAAGCTAAAAGCTTAGGGTAAGAGGTGAGAATAGAATAACACAAAAGATGTAGACTCAAAATGGCATTAGACTTCTCAGTGACAACACGGGACATCGGGAAACAATGAAACAATGCCTTCAAAATGCTGAGGGAAAGTTATTTCCAACCTAGAATTCTATACCCAGCCAAAATATTTGTCAAGAATGAGGGTAGGCGGGCCTCCCTGGTGGTGCAATGGGTTAAGCAACGCACTATGAAGCAAACCGCAGCCACTGCAGCACGAGTTCAATCCCTGCTGCCAGCTAGGGAGGGGACCCACATGGCACGGCAGACCTCTCCTGCTGTTCCTGCTGCTCCCCTCAGCAGTGTACTTCCATTGATCTGCCTGTTCTGCTCCCAGCTCTCTGTGGTGAATCCTCTCACCCCCTCACACCTCTGGCCTGTACCCCAGTGCTTGTCTGCATAAATAAATAAATCTTTAAAAAAAAAAAGAATGAGGGTAGACTAATGATATTTTCAAACATGAAAGGGCTACAGATCCTTTCTCTGGAAACTACTAGAGGATGTGTTCACTAAAATTAAGGAGGAGAAAAAAGAAGAAGGAAGACACGGGATCTGGGAAACAAAGAATGTAGCCAAGAAAGAAGAAATGCCCAGTATGACAGCAGAAGGAGGCTCCAAGACGGCAGGGGTAAAGAGCACCTGAACACACCAGACCAGACAGGGGGCTCCAGGAGGGATAGCTCCAAGATGAACCTGATGGGATACACAGTGTCTAAACTTACTAAGAGGATATTTATACTTCTGGAATGAATTAAGGACTGAGAGGTCCATAGAAATCTTAAGCAAATCAAAATATTTAAATAAGCATAATGTAAATATTGGGCATTTCTCTAATAATGAGAGGATAGGAAGAAGTAGGAAGGGGTGATGCTATATAAGAAAATTAAATCCTCATTTTTCATAGTTGGAAAAAGCTATAGATGGAAGTCTAGTGATTAAAAACTAAAACTAGAATAATCAACAAACATAAGTGCACTGTCGAGAAATAAGGAAGAAACTATCAAAGCTAACAGCTAAGAGTTGTAAGTAGGAGGTGGAAATGAAAGTATATGACCCACTAGGAATGGCTCTTTTTCATAATAAGTGTTATGATATTATACATATATAACTTAGATTTTTTTTTATTATAAATTTTAGATATGGAAGGCCAGTGCAGAAAATGAGAGGTGTGGGATAGTTGCCTGTTGAGATACAGGGCAGCGAATGATGGGAAGACCCCATGTACTTTGAGGCTAAGGGCTGAGCACTAGAGGGAAAAGGGAATATCGAGTGGGTAACAGGACAGTCACATCCTTGGCCTTGATCTTGATTGAATTCTTGTTGGGAAGGTCATTAGACAGAAATAGAATGGGTGAGATGGACAACAAGGGGCCCAGTTCTAGGGAGAGAGGAAGCAGCCCTGATGGGGGTGAGGCGCGACAGGTAAGGGGGAGATTGAAGTGGAGGGCATGGGTGATAGACATTTCCTAAGGGACTCTCAGCACTCAATCACTGGATGAGGGGTGTGAGGAAGACATTGATAGAGTTGATAAAAAGGACTAGGCTGGGAGAAGAAAGAATCTAGTTCTAGCCATGAACACTGACCCCAAGACAGAAGGCTCTTCCTTCCATCGACTAATACAAGACCTGTGTACAAACGTGAGCCGCCAAGGAGTAGAGTGACGACCTCAAGCTTTGGAGTCTTTGGGTTAAAATACCTTATTAGGTAGGGCAGCGTAAGAGAAAGGCATGGATGTGGTATACCCCCAGCCGCAGCATCCATATGGCTCTATGAATGCCCAGAATGTCTCCCACCAAAGGTACCCGACCCCCCCGACCTCACAGAGGTGGTAAAGAACCTCCATAAAATGCTTCACATCGGTTCCTCCTCCCACTCCCCCTTGGCATGGTGGCATGAGGCCTACCCAGAAGAGCCTCAAGCTCTTCTCTTTGCTCTTTCACCTGCCTCCCTCCAGCTGTGGGCCCCAGATGGTTCCTGGGAGACACCTTCAACTCCTCCCCTTCCCCAGTCAGGTTCAAGAATGGAGACCACAGAGGTTTGCATCAACCAGAAAGTCAGCTTTATTAGCCCACCACCAGCAGAGGGGGCAGGGAGACAGCTGGGGACCACGCTGGGAGAGCAGAGACCCAAGCCAGGCCTTCAGGAGATGAGGCCGGCTGGTGGGCAGCAGGCTCAGGGGGAGGCAGCTCAGTGCCTGGAGCTCTGGCTCTGGCTGAAGCTGGACGAGCCCTGCTCCTTGAGAATGGGCCTGGGCTGGCGGCTGGTGGAGGAGGATGAAGAGGAGGAGAAGCCTGTGGAGAGAGGAAAAGAGGTGAGAAGGGCTGTGGGAGCCAGACAGAACCCCCACACACACCGCACCAGGAGAGGGGGGCTGGGGCTCTCAAGAGAGAAGCTCACCCCCGCCCCTCATGGAAACAAGCAAAGGCCCTGGAGCCTTACCTTCCCGGGAAGAATAGGACTGGCCAGACATGTGCTGGGAGGAGGAGAGGCTGTAGGGAAACAGACAGCGCCATTAGATGTGCTCGAGGAGCCAGCACTGAAGGGTCTGTGGGGCAGGACTGGGGCCCAGCACTCACTGGGCATCCTCGCCCTCCAGCAGGCGGCGGTAGGTGGCGATCTCCTGCTCCAGCCTGGTCTTCACGTCCAGCAGGATCTGGTACTCCTGGCTCTGCTGCTCCATCTCACAGCGCAGCTGGGCCAGCTGCTCCTCCACGCTGCCGATCAGACCCTGGATCTGGGACAGCTGCATGCAGTAGCGGCCTTTGGTCTCCTCCAGGCTGCCCTCCAGGGATGCTTTCTGTGAGTGGAAGAAAGAGACAGAGTCAATAGTTGGGGAGAGGGGGTGTCAGTGCTGCCCTCTGGGTATCTGGACATGTTTCCTGAGGGAGGCCCAGGTTTAGGCCCTGTTGTGTTACTGATGGGCCAGGCAACAAGGGGAAATGTGACTCCATTATTCTGGGCCTCCCTTTCTCCTTCCAGCCCCACTCCTGGGAAAAGAGAGGTGGAACTGCATGTGGCAGTGCTGAAGAGGTGTGGTCATTGCTGGTGACTGGGCCAGGTCCTTCTTACCATGCTGATCTGGGACTGCAGCTCGATCTCCAGGCCCTGGAGCACCCTCCGGAGCTCTGTCACCTCGCTGCGGCTGCTCTGCACCAGCTGGCTGTTAGATATCACCTCTTTGTTCAGCTCCTCTGTCTGAGATAGGAAAGAAGAGCAGAAAGTGAGGCTCCACTCCTGAGGTGCCCCAGCTGGGAAGTGCAGCAGGAGGCCTGAAGACCAAGCCCACCTTGCTCAGGAACCAGGCCTCGGCGTCCCTGCGGTTCTTCTCTGCCATCTTCTCATACTGGTCGCGCATCTCGTTCAGGATGCGGCTCAGGTCCACGCCGGGGGCGGCGTCCATCTCCACGTTGACATCCCCACCAGTCTGACCCCGCAGGGCAAACATCTCCTAGGAAAGGATGGTCAGAAATGGTCACCTCAGCTGACCTCTCCCCTGACCCCCAGTGTATCTGCAAACCCACTGGACCAGTCTCCCCCACCAACACCGGGGACAACCTCACCTCCTCGTGGTTCTTCTTCATGTAGGCCAGCTCCTCCTTCAGGCTCTCGATCTGCATCTCCAGGTCGGTCCTGGCCAGGGTCAGCTCGTCCAGCACCCGGCGCAGGCCATTGATGTCAGCCTCCACGCTCTGACGCAGGGCCAGCTCGTGCTCATACCTAGCAGGACAGAGGTCAGGGCATCAGGCTCCATCCAAGAGGCTTCCAAGGCTGAAGAGCTGCTGGTCCTCTGCATGGACAGGCTCGCTGTCCCCCTGCCCTCTGCCCACCACTGTGGCTGCTCACTTGGTCCTGAAGTCATCAGCCGCCAGCCTGGCATTGTCGATCTGCAGAATGGGCTGAGCATTTTCGATGGTGGCTGCGATGATCTACAGGGAATGGAAGGACAGGAGGCCTGGTGAGCCAAGACCACCATGCCCAAGGGCCAAGAGGGAACCGATTTGCAAGGTCGGGCTCTACACCCCAGCTAGTACAGAGTCCCCTGGCTCAGAACATACAAGGGATGCACTCTTGCCCACCTCCCACCTCCCATCCTGGGCCAAGACTGAGAGAAGCTAGGGGTATAGTGCAAGGCTTGCAGGGAATGGGAGATTCGGGGCTCCTGTCTAGCTTAGACACCAAGATGCTGAAAAGGGAACTTTGCAGCCATTCTCTGGGCCACTTCCCCGAGGTAGGCCTCAGTGTCGCTGTCTAAGGCCTCTATAGCTCAGCCTTTCTCCACTCCACCCGCCAGAGCTGCCGGCCAGCACTTGCCTTGTTCCTCAGGTCCTCGATGGTCCTGAAATAGGGGCTGTAGTCCTTGGTCTCGCTGGGCTGCTGCCTCTGGTACCAGTCACGGATCTTCACCTCCAGGTCGGCATTGGCCTCCTCCAGAGCGTGCACCTTGTCCAGGTAGGAGGCCAGGCGGTCGTTCAGGTTCTGCATGGTCACCTTCTCGTTGCCAGAGAAGACCCCATCGCCACCACCGAAGCCGCCACCGAAGCCACCGCCATATCCTCCACCGAAGCCACCACCGAAGCCACTACCCAGGGCCCCACCGAAGCTGCTGCTGCTGCTGAAGCCACCGCCATAGCCGCCCCCCATCCCGCAGGCTCCCCCAGAGGAGAAGCGGGAGGAGGAGACGGACAGGCCTCCTCCGTAGGCGCTGGGGGCCCGGCAGGCCCCTCCGGCCAGCACGGAGGACACGCGGCTGGAGCCACCGCCGATGCCGCAGGAGCCCTTCATGGAGCTGGCGGAGGTGAACTGGCGGCTGCAGGAGGTCATGGTGCCCAGGAGGCTGTGAGAGAGCGAGCGAGCGAGTTGGCAGAGAGGAGAGAGGTGCTCGGCGAGGCTGGGAAGATGCTGGTGCTGCCCAAGCCCAGGAGATTTATACTCACTGGGGAAGGCGGGGCACTCCCAACTGCTGACTCGGGCTCCCCTCGGATTTCGTCACTCCGGTCCGTCCAACTCGCTGCTCGGGATTATTCAGGCTGGGGTCCACTCACCTGCCATGTGCTGGCTTGGAGTTCCACCCAGCTCTGGGGTGTGGGGCCTAGAGAAAACACCAACGGGCTGGTCGTGACTCAGGATGGGCGGCAGGAGTTGTCTTCTATTCCTGGAGCCCGAGGCCAGCGGGGACTTGACACAGGCGGCTTTGTGGCGGCCGCGTCCCCGGGCAGTGAGTCAGCGTGGAAGGACTCCCTGCCCCACGGTGACAGCCTTGCTGGAAGGAGCCTCAGCGATGGCGCCCGGGCCTGTCTGGGACCCTCGGTGGGTAGCGCCTGGCGGCGGAGCTGGGCCCACCTCCCTCTGCTTTGCTGCTATGTGACCTGAGATCCCGCCCCGCCCCTCGCTGGTCCCTGTTTCCCTGGTAAAGTGACATGGCATCACGGGGAGGTCTCGGAGTCCTTTCTAGTTCAAAAAATTCTGGCTCCTTTCTAGTTCAAAAAACTCTGTCGCGTCCAGTACCAACTTCAGAGGCTGCTTCAAGCCCCCAGGCCCTGCACAGGGTCGTGTGAATGGACAGGAACCAGCTGGCACTGTGGAGTCAGACAAGTGATGACTTGAACCCACGCGGGGCCTCGGTTTTCTCACCTGCACAAGGGGAGGACACAGCACCGGCCCCAGGGAACATGCACAGAGCGCCCTGCTGGCCCTCCCTGATGGCCGGCCTGGCCCTCCCTGCTGGCCCTCCCTGATGGCCGGCCTGGCCCTAAGCCTCCCCTTCCAGCCCTGCTGCCCCTCACATGTCTCCATGCACCCCCTCCACGCTCTGATGCCCCTTCCTCACACTCCTGCCCTCTGCCCTGCACCCCTACATTGCCCCTTTGGAGCAGCACACCCCCAAGGCATGTCTCCAACCTCGGCACCCACTGTGAGCTTGTAGGAGGGAGCCCCTTCCTGCCACAAGCACCATGCAGGACCCCCGGCCCCGCCACGGGTTTCGAGTGCCCACATAGAGAACAGTCATAGCAGGGTTCAGTTCCCAGCAGTGTCCTTGCACGCCCAGATTCCAGGCTGGCACGCCAGCTCCATCCATTCACCAGAGGAGGGCAGGGTGATTCTCCAGTCACCTGCTCACTCAGGTGCTGTGTGAAGTGCTTACCTGTGCTTCACGGCCTGTGCGGGCGTGATTCCTGCCGCCGGCTCACAGACGAGGGAGCCAGACAGGTGAGGGGGCTTCCCAGGACCCCAGTCAACGGGGAGCTGAGGTTTAAACCCTGCCCCTCAGCTCACCCAGCCCAAGCCCTTCCCACCAACCTGATGTGTCTCAAACATACATCATGGTCTTTTTATTTTTTTAAGATTTTACTTTGTTTATGCATAGAAAAACTGGGGTGTAGGCCAGAGGTACAGGGGGTGAGAGGAGTCACCAGAGACAGAGTGGGGAGCAGAACAGGTGTATCTACTGAAATGCACTGCTGCGGGGAGCAGCGGGCAAGACAGGAGAGGTCTGCTGCGCCATGCGGGTTAGCTCCCTGGCTGGGGACGGAGTTCCTGCCACAGTGGCTGGTGATAGCTTCATAGTGCCAAGACTCTAACCCCTGAGCACCAAGGAGGCCCACATCATGGTCTTGAACTAACCCTGGGGAGTGGGGATACCAAGGGAAACCCAGAAAAAAATGGGGTGATCAGCCCGGTCACGTGGCTTTAAACTGCACAATCAGGATTACAACCCAGAGCTCAACCCCACTACCCCATGAGGCCTTGCAGGCAGAGTTGGACCATTCACCTCCCCATGGTCTGGGACAAGCTCTGCCCGTGGTGGGCATGACCTGGGTACTGGGGTCTGCAGAGAGGATGGGGGGTGGCTGGGACTAAAGACTGAGGCCTCCTCGAGGTGTTCTGGGAGGACCCACAGAACTGACTACTGCCTCGCTCTGAAGTGCAGGTGACAGGTGTTGAGAGAGGTCTTGCTTCAGCCTGAGTGCTGCTGGTTGGAACCTTGGGCAGGAAAGACCCGATCTCCAGGCCCAGGCCTGCAAGGGAGAAGCTGATGCTCCCTTCCCGACCCAAAATGTACAGAGGGGCCCCTGGAATCTTTTTTTTTTAAAGATTTTATTTATTTATGCACACAAAAACTGGGGTACAGGCCAGGGGTGTGGTGGTGAGCGGATTCACCAGAGACAGAGTGGGGAGTAGAACAGGTGCATCTACTGAAATGCACTGCTGAGGGGAGCAGCCGGCGAGGCAGGAGAGGTCTGCTGCGCCATGAGGGTGCCCTCCCTGGCTGAGCACCCACCATGAGGGTGCTCAACCCCTTGGGCCACCAGGGATGCCCCACCCCTGGAATCTTGGACAAAAGCCCCAAAATGTCAGGCGTCAGGTCCAGAGTTCAGGTCCACTCACAGACTCAGGACTGGAAATAACCTTCAAGGACGCTGAGCCCAACCAGAGAGAGTGAAAGTCTTGTCCAAGTTACAAGCATGGAAGCAGAAGAGCGGAGGCTCCAACCGGCTCCAGCCCCACCACCAAGCTTCACCCCCACTCTTCTGGTGCCCCCAGGACAGACCCGCAGCGTCAGCTCTCTGCCCCAGCACACCCTCCCCACGCTGCTGGAGGAGCTGAGGCAGCATTAGACACAGGCCTGGCCCTCAAGGGCACCTCCGTGGGCTGAGAAGCTGAGGGAAGCTGCTGACCAGCGCCACAGGCAGGCAGTGGGGCGGGGGTGGGAGATGATGACTTGACTCTGACCTTGAAGCTTATCATCTGACCAAAGAAGGCAATATTAGGGTGGGGAACACAGCACCTCGCGGTGGGAAACCTGGGGGCGGGGCCACAGGACCAAGCAGGGTGGGCTTTACCCCACTCTAAGCCTCAGCAGTGCAGGGGGGCTGCCCTCCCAACCCTGACCCCCCCCAATGCTCCCCAGAAGGTGCCTGGAGTGATCAGGTGGAGTTCCAGCAGGCCCTCAAAGGTCTGACTTGGCAGAGAAGGAGCAAGGGAGTTTTTCCTGGGGCAGCCCAACCCAGGGTTCCCGAGAACCAGTGTCCCAACCCCACGGCGTGACTTGGACTCCCACCGGCCTGGCACCCCTGCGGGCACTGGGTTCCTCCCCCGCCCCGCCCCATCTCGGGGATGAGGTCATCTCATACCTGAGCTGGACAGGAACCACGATTGGCCAGTGCACGCCCCGGCTTGCACCATGATCCCCAACCCGGAGACCATCCCTCCCCGCGGGAAGCCGCTCGACCCTCTGCTTCCCCAGAGAGCCTGGTGTGGGGCAGCTTACAGACTCCCAGGGGATTCTGGTGACCAAGAGCCTGGACAGGGGCAGGAAGGAGGGAAAAGGGGCCCCAAAGAGACAGAAGGGAGAAGGGCCCCCAGCATACGGTGGCAGCCAGAGTGACAGGCTTCAGGGCAGGATGAAGAAAGAGAAGATTCCCCACGAGTCAGGACAGAGCAGCCTGGAGTTGGCCTGGGGGCAGGAGGGGTGACTGGAGGCAGGAGTAGAAAGGGAGGTGGGAGAGCAGTAGGTGGGGAGCAGAGAGAGGTTAGGGGACAGGTGGTCAAGGGAGGGTCAGACCTTGGGGAAATCCTTCCACCTCCCTGAGCCTCAATTTCCTCTTCTGGGAAATGAAGCTGTAACTTGGCAAACACGTTAGAGGATTAGAAGTGAGATCGATAAAACTCATGCACAGACCTGTGGTTATCACAGCGCTCATTCAACAAGTATTTATAAAGTGCCTACTATGTGCCATGCACCGCTGGGCGCTCAGGGCGTGCAGGCTGATGGGGGGAGAGGGATCAGGTAACCCTGATTCTGTGGACTGCATGGTAATGGGGCGAGGGGGCTGCGAGGGTGGCGCGGGCTCTCTGGGAGTGGACACACGTCTCGGGCACAGGCACTGGCTCGGTGACAACCCCAGGATCAGGACAGGCCTCAGCTCAGCGAATCTGCACAGCGCCTGCCATAGGTGGCCTCTCCCCTGCCCCGCGCCTGGTCCTTCTCCTGAGGGGAGGGGCTGCTCCATCTTGGGGACACCCTCAGCTGAGTCAGGCTTGGTTCTGCCTGGCGGCAAGAACTCCCTGCTGCTGCCCACTGCTCTCTTCAAGCCCACAGTGCGGGCTTCAGACACCCTGCGCAGGGATAAGGGAAGGCTCTCCGCCCCGCACTCTGCCTGCCGCGCCACCCCACACTGGGTCCTTTAGGCCAGGCGCTGTCCCTCCCCAGAGCCCGGAGCCCTCCAGACTAGAGCCCGGATCCCTTCATCCCCCCGCCCCCAGCCAGCACAGGCCCACGAGGCCCTGTGGACAGCCCTCCTGCGGGAAGCGTGGCCAGGTCACCCTGCCAGCGCATAAGAGTGGAAGCCGAGAGTCCCAGGCCCGGCCCAGCCCGGGAGCCAGCAGTGTGGGTATCACATGACAGCAGATGGAGCTCCAAGGGCACCTCCAGGCCTGTTGGCCGATAAGGGGGGTGTAGACGAACTGAGTCCCACAGCTGGACCCCACACCAGCCACCGACATGTGTTTCCAGCAGCCTGGGTCAACTTGGGGTGCCTGCAAATCCCCCAAAATTCTGCACACCATCCACAAGGGGACCACAAGCCCCAGCCCAGGCCTGGGACTCAAGAAAGAGTGGGTCCAGGGCCAGCAGGGGACCCTGCCCCCAGGGGGCCTTCCTCTACCAGCTCAGCTCTGCTGCCCTTCGCCATGGCTTCCTGAGCGCCCACTCTGGGCGGGGCCTCGGCCCAGCAGAGGGGCACCGTCCAGGGGTGACTGCACGGCCTCACGCGCTAACCCCTCCTCACTCACCCCGGGAGCAGGAGTGGACCTCTCTGGGACAGAGTCCCTGACCCTGCCTGAGAGCTGGGTGGGGCTCCCGGGGCTCCTCTTCCCAAAGAGGCCCTGGCCCAGCCCTGGCGTGCCATGCAGGGGCCCAGACGAGGACTGAGTCACAGCTCCTTGGAGCCCCAGTGTCCCCTGCACACAGCGGGACACCGTGCTGCTCCCTGGACTTCCGATAAATGACGTCACTAGGATGAGCCCGCCTAGGCCGGGCCGGTTCTTCTAGTTGTGGCTGAATGGGGAGGTGGGGGGGCAGGTGGGGGGGAAAGAAGGGAAGAGAGGAGGGTGCAGCGCCTCCCTCCGCCCTCCATCCAGCCCTGACTGTGCCCAGGTCGCCAGAGGCGAGCAGAGCCCACACTCGCCCAGGTACGCAGGCACAGACACCACGTGGCTCTCCCGGCTGAAAGGAGCCCACTGGCCCGTGTCAGGCCCGGAAGGCCGTTACCTGGGTTTCCTCACACCCTTTGTTTACTGCCGTTTCCAAGGTACAGAAAGGGCTGGTGATTTGCCCAGAGTCCTCACAACAGCTGCCCCCTTCATAGACGAGGCTCAGCCCCAGGCCCTGGGGCTTGGAGAGGTGGGGCAGGGGACGCAGCTCACCTGCCCCCAGCCGGCTCCCTCCAGCTGTCCGGAGGGCCCTCCGCTGATGTGAGGCTGCAGCAGCGGTCAGCCCAGGCTGGCCAGGGAGTGGGGGCGGAGGTTCTCCTCCTCTCTTTAACCCCCTCTACTCACCCCCACTTCTCCAAGAAAGTAGACAATAAGGCCCACCCCACCTAGTGCCCACTCAGGGGAGGCTCCCAAGGTCCTGGGGTGGCTAGGGCAGGGCCACCCTTCCCCCTTCCCGGGGCCAGTTTCCCACCAGCCCCTGCGGGTGGCCCCAGGCTGTGGCCTTTGGGCTTGAGGGGGACGTAGTGCTGGGAAGGTGGTACAACCTCTACAGTGGCTCCCCACCCCCTTCCTGAGCAGCAGCTGACCACTTGAGGAAACCCCCCCCAGGAGCGGGCCCCCTTTCTCCCACACTCCCCTGGGGTCCACAACTTCCCTAGCACAGGTTTCCAGTTCACACTCATGGGGTGGAGGTAATGGGAGTGTAGGGAGCCCCACCGCCCTTTGGGGTCCCCTGAGACTCTCACAGGAACCTGAGCCCAAACATCCAGCCGACCCTCAACTTCCCTCTGCCCTTGTGCCTCTCCAGGACCCCAGCCCGACACTCCTCAGTCCTGGCCATCTCCCACCCCTCTCAGGGGGTGGGCATGCCCACGGGACCTCGGGGGACAATCGGCTGGCTGCGTCATCATTCTGGCTCTCATCCCATCCTTTTATGGATGAGAAACCGATGCTCCACAGCAGCAGCCCGAGGTCACAGACTTCTTAAAGGGCAAGAGGCCACCTGAGAACCCCAATATGCTGAGCACACCTTGGATCTGGTGCTCCCTGGACACCCTCCTCAGCTCTCAGGCCCTTGGAGCTTCAAAGCCACCAAGCCCTGCCCAGTGCTATGCTTTGCTCCCATCTAAGATGTCCCTGACTTCAAATCACAACAAGGGGTGAAGGGGTGTCTGTGCGCCCCCCCTCCCCTCTCCTCTCCCCCCTCTGCCTCATCACCCTCTCCTCACTGGGCCCACTGCAGCGGTCACAACCAGAACAAACTTCACATGTGAGTCGACAAGCTTTATTGGTCAGGCAGGGCTGAAGCAGAGGGAAGGCTGAGCTGGGAGGTCAGAGGCTCAGGGGCTGCGGGACAATGGGAGACTTCCTCCCTGCCCTGGGGGTGGGGGTGGTCAGGGAGCAGCGTCCTCAGCGGGTGGTCTCAGCGGGTGGTCTGGTGGACCTGCTCGCGGGAGGAGATGACCTTGCCATCCTGCACCTCCTCCACGATGGTGCGCACCTGGCGGGTGGTCACGGCTGCAGGAAACACACACCCAGGTGAGCAGGGGCTGAGAGACCCTCGCTCAGCCCCCAGCCCCCAGTGCAGCCGGCTGCCTCCCCCATTGCCACTGGTGTCAAGGCCTGGACTGGTCCCCCAGCACCGCGTCACGTGTGTCCCTCCTGGCCTGGCCACCGCTCTGGCCCTTCCTTCCCTTCCCTTCCCTCTGTCCCTGGGTGGTTTCACTCTGACACTGGTCCTGCTACTCTAGAGAGGGGCCCAGCAGGGGGACGGGTCTATCTCCCTCCTACACAGTCCCCAGTGCTCTGTTCTCCCCCATCACCCTGGGACCTCCAATCCAAGCACTTGGTCACCCATCACCTGGCCCCTGGCTAGGTACTCATCTGCCCGTCAGACGGGTGCCTGGAGGAAGGACAAGGGCCAGCTGCCTTTCTCCCAGACAGGAAGGCCCCTGGTCTCCAGAGTTAAGAGCACAAAGCCTCCTCCCTGAGTCCCCATGAGCTAGGACCAGGGCTCCCCATCAGACTAGGATCTCCAGAGCAAGGGTCATTTCCCTGCGCACCCACCTTCTGACCAGAAAGCGTCACTCTCCCCAGTTCCCTGAGCAAAATCCCTGAAGCTAAATGGGTCCCCTCCCCACCCCCGCTGAGGATCAGCTGCCATCCCCGGGAGGTCCTAGGGACCCTCCCCAACCACATGCAGGTGGTCCCCCACCCCGTGCAACCCCAAACCTCAGCTAGCAAGATCCTTACGTTCTTTGGGTTTGTACTGAGTCAGGCTGCAAATAAAAAAACAAAACAAAACAGATTAGAAGGGTTTGAGAGGCCCACCCTTGCCCTAGGGCCCTCCCACCCTTGCTCCAGGCCCCCCCACTCACTGGGCATCCTCGCCCTCCAGCAGGCGGCGGTAGGTGGCGATCTCCTGCTCCAGCCTGGTCTTCACGTCCAGCAGGATCTTGTACTCCTGGTTCTGCTGCTCCATCTCACAGCGCAGCTGGGCCAGCTGCTCCTCCACGCTGCCGATCATACCCTGGATCTGGGACAGCTGCATGCAGTAGCGGTTCTCTGTCTCTGCCAGGCTGCCCTCCAGGGATGCTTTCTGCAGGAGGGAAGGAGAACCAGGGATCAGCATGGCTGCTGTACCCCCATCTGGGGCCCCGCACATACGCCAGCCTGTCAGGGCCCCCACCATGCTGAGCTGGGACTGCAGCTCGATCTCCAGGGCCTGCACGGAGCGCCGGAGCTCGGAGATCTCGCTCTTGCCGCTCTGCACCAGCTCGCTGTTGGTGGCCACCTCACGGTTCAACTCCTCTGTCTGCAGACAAAACACAGAAGGCAGTGTGAGCTTGGGGTCTCAATCCAGAGGCCTGCACAGCCCCCCAGGTGCCTGGAGTTCTTCCTGCTCTCCATCACACTTCAGGCATGCTCCCTTCCTCCCCTCTCCTGAGCTTCTCAGACACCCTCCGCAGCCAGACCCCAGAGCCCTGCTCGCTCACCCACATCCCACCGCTCAATTTTGTCTTTAGTCCCTATCAGCAGGAGGCAGGCTTGAGAGCCAGGCCTGGTAGCCTGATTCCTTGGCAGAATGGTGGCATCCCTGAGTCTGTGCCCCCTGCCTTTATTCCCATAGGGCTCCCCCCACCCCCCTCCGCCCAGGCACTAGCCAAACGCCAGCTGTGCACGCCTTGCCTTGTTCTTTGGGGTCCATGAGGCTCGCTGAGAATAGGGTTTCCCAGGACCCCCAGCGCTGAGCTCACTGCCAGGGGTCAAACCTTGCACACCACCCCCAGGGGAGGCGCCTGGTCGCCAGCAGCCCCCACCTTGCTGAAGAACCAGTCCTCGGCGTCCTTGCGGTTCTTCTCCGCCATCTTCTCGTACTGGTCGCGCATCTCGTTCAGGATGCGGCTCAGGTCCACGCCGGGGGCCGCGTCCATCTCCACGTTGATCTCCCCACCCATCTGGCCTCGCAGGGAGTTCATCTCCTGTGGAGAACGGGGCTTGTGGGGGGCTCCAGGCCACGCCATCTCCCACTCCCAGCCTCCAGCCCCCGCCAGGAGCCCTTTGTCCTGCCTCTCCTGCGCCCGCTGCCCTTCCTGAGGACATTGTCACCTGCCCTGCGTGGGCCCTGCCTCCCCCACAGACTGTGCGGTGTCCGCCATGAAGGCCACCGTGAGGCTGTGGACTATCCAGAGAGTAAAAGCTAGTTCCTAGGGCGTGCCCTCAAAACACCACCTCTGCTTTCCAAACTTCCACTTAGGGTCCAGATTTAAGGGCTTGAACTGGGACAGGGAGACCTCCCGCTTCATCCCGTGCCTCCTGAGGGCAGCCAGGATGGGCCTCTGCAGGCCCAGGAGTCTCCAGGTTCAGGGAATCGAGGAGGTGGACACAGAGGAAGCTGCCCCACACCAGGGAACGGGGCTTGCTCAGAGCAGCCCGGCCAGGTGCCCAGTCCAGGTGCACCTGCCTGCCCTCTTCCCACAGCCTCCGCCTTGGCACAGGCCAGAGCCCTGCCGCCCACGTCAGCCTCTCTGACCCGCTGCCCTTGCCCCACCTCCTCATGGTTCTTCCGGAGGTAGGCCAGCTCCTCCTTAAGGTTCTCGATCTGCATCTCCAGGTCAGCTCTGGCCAGGGTCAGCTCGTCCAACACCCTGCGCAGGCCATTGATGTCGGCCTCCACGCTCACGCGCAGGGCCTGCTCCGTCTCGAACCTGGGGGGATGCAGGGACTTAGGTCTGGACGCGTAGACAGGAAGGCCAGGGCGGACCCAGCACCTGCCTTCCGCAGGACTCAAAGGCCCTGTAAGGAATGATGGGGAGTGCAGTGGAAGCAAACTCCAGCCCCAGGACCCTGAGACCATGCAGGGCTGGGCCCCACACCCCTCTGCTCCCTAACTCTGTCCTCTGGCCTCCTACCCCACCACCTCCTCTTCCATCCCCTGCCTGAGCCATGACCTTCGGAAGGGGCTGCATCTGGACTTAGAGGGCGGCTCTCAGCAGCACCTAGGGCTCTCCCACCCCCAGCCCTGGACCTAGGAGTCCTGGGGTGGGTGCCCCCAGATCTCCCCAGCTTGCTCTGGCTGCTAGGCCCACGAGGCTCACTTGGTGCGGAAGTCATCGGCCGCCAGGCGGGCGTTGTCGATCTGCAGCAGGATGCTGGCGTTGTCCACGGTGGCCGTGAGGATCTGTGGGGCAGGGCGGCGGCGGGTCATTGTGTGAGGGGAGTTCGGCCAGGGTACTGAAGGGTCTCCCCGCTGCAGGCAGGGAGGGAGGGCTCCCTCCCTCCCTGCCTTTTGCTGGGTGTGATTATTGGTAGAGGCGGGGCCAGCAGGACTCAGATGCCCTGAAACATGCCTCCCCTCCCCCCGCCCCAGCACCCTACACACCACAACACACACACATGCACACACACTCACACACACGTCAGGGTCTGCCTTCAGTGAGCAGGTTGGGAGTGCCCAGAGAGGAAGGACAACGGTCCATGTCAGGAGCTGTCCCAGACTCCCAGAAAGCGGGTATGAGCAAGCCTCCTCGTTTACACTTGGGGACATGATGCCCTCCATGGACTCCCCCCAAAAGAGATTAAAGGAGCCCTCATTAAAGAGTAGCTCCAAATTACCAGTGAGGACCCCTGGTGATCCCTGACCTTGGGCTCCAGCAGGCAGCCTGGCTCCCCAAGATTTGCTGAACCCCACTCTTGAGAGGGCAGCAGGAGGGATGGGGAAGCCCAAAACATGCCCAAAAAAGGCACACAAGATGCCTCCTCAGGCCCTGCCCCCTCTCTGCCTCCTCCTCCCAGCAGGTGCTATTGGAGCTCTCTGCGATCCCCATCATCCCCATCCCACCATCGCCCGAGCTCCTCTGGCTCCAAGGGGAGCGGTGATCTCATATCCAGCCCTCGGGGTCCAGCCTCCTCAGGCACCCACCAGCTCACCCCCCGGCCACACAAGGTGGCAGGAAACTCCATGAGAATGGCACTGAGGCTCGAGGGAGCCCCACGCGCCCTCACGCCCCTGGGCTGCTGTCCCCAAACCGGGAATGAGGGTGTATGAGGGCCCCAAGAAAGGCTCCCAGAAACCAAACCGGAGCCGAGCTGTCCTGGGTGAACTGAGACCAAGTGGCAGCCCCCAGGCTGGTGTCTAAGCCTCGGTCAAGGGCCGGAGCCCAAAGGGATGGATGAGGGTGGGGACAAGTGCGCCCCTTCGTCCCCTCCTACCCACAGCCCCTACCTTGTTCTTCAGGTCCTCGATGGTGTGGTAGTAGTGGCTGTAGTCGCGGGCGGGGCCTGGGGCCTGCTTCTGGTACCAGTCTCGGATCTTCACCTCCAGCTCGGTGTTGGCCTCCTCCAGGGCGCGCACCTTGTCCAGGTAGGAGGCCAGGCGGTCGTTGAGGTTCTGCATGGTGGCCTTCTCACCTCCAGCCAGCAGCCCATCCACAGACCCGAAGCTGCCCCCAAAGCTGCCACCATAGCTGCCACCGGAGCCGAAGCTGTAGCAGCCGGAGTAGCTGCTGCCCCCACCGAGGGCACTGCCCAGGCCCCCCACGGACCCCAGCCTGCAGGAGCCGGCCCCCAGGCTGCCCGACAGCCTGCAGGAGGTGCGGGACGAGCCGCCTCCCAGACCGGAGGAGCCCTTGATGGAGCTGGAGGAGGTGAACTGGCGGATGGTGGTGGTCATGGCGGCGGGCGCGGGCAGGCACAAAGCAAGAGGGTTCAAGGAGAGAGAAACCCAAGGAGCATGTTGCTGCCGGGACCCGCCTGCCTCCTTTATAGGCCGGCAAGTGGGCGTAGCGATTACAACAGGCTCGCTCTGGGTTTCCATTCCCCTGGGCTTTCATCACCGCTGGCCGCCTGCCAGCTCCCAGGTGGCTGCGGGCCCCCTCCCCTCCCACCAGCGGGGCTTTGCCTCATTTCTCTGAACCCCCGTGCTGAGCGTCTGCGTGAACACGTAGGTATCTCTGGTCGCGGGCTGTCACCTGTGAATCAGGCAGGCCCTCCAGCTATGCTTTCCCATGACCTAATAGGGGAAGAGGAAAAGGCAGGACGTCACCGTCCCAGGGCCCTCCCAGGCAGCTGCCACCCCAGTCTGCCCACCTGGACCCCGCTCTGCTGGGGAGATGGGCTGGGGAGCCAGGAGCCCCAGCCTGAGGCTGCTCTCTTCGCTGCACATGGCCCTGGCCCTGAGCTGCGTGCTGGGAGACAAACAGGACCAAGACGCTGGCCTGCCTTGGAAACCGGACTGCACTGGCGGGGCCTGCCGCACCGCACGGGGCCTGCTGGGCCTCAGAGGACACCTCTCACACAGGACGAGGGCGCCAGGGAGGACTCATGCCCCCGCCCCTCTAACTCCAGAGTGGGCTGGCAGGGCTGCCTCCTGCACCCCTCCACGCTTCAGCGCCCATAGTCCCCCTGGGTGCGGCTGTCCTGGCCCCTTCTGCAGAGCCCGGTCACCAGGGGGTCCGCGGGCTGCCCTGGCCCAGCCCTGGGACCCCCGGTGAGCCAGCCTCCTCTTAACCTTGCCCCTCCCGCCTACAAGTCCTGGGCTAGGCAGGCAGAAAATGAGCTTCACTTTAGGGTGGGAAATGGCAGGCTGGCAGGGGAGGTCCACGGGAAACAGATGCGAGGGGCACGCCCCCTTCCACTTCTTCCAACCTCTCCCCCCATCCCCACACGGTGCCCCGAGGTGCAGGACCTTTACTCCAGGTCCTGACCAGTTGGGGACCCTAAAGGACACTGGGCAAGGTCTTCCTGAGACACCCCCTCAGCCTCAGCCGGTCCCATCCCTCCAGCCTCCCTCGGGTGGGTCAAGCCCCACGGCCCTGCCCACCCAGCCCTGGGCCCCAGGGTCTCAGCAAGCCCGCTGGGCGCTGGGCGGGATGCGGTCGTGTCTGACTGCCAGGGCTTCCCCTTCCCAGACAGGCCCAGACAGCCCCTGCCAGCAGCTGAGAGATTCCCCCCACTAGCCCAGGTGCTGCCAAGCCACCAAAGCAAACAGGACGCCCCCACGCTCACAGGCACGGCAGCCACCCCGCCCCGCACACACCCCCAGCCGGGCAGAGCCGGTCTGGTTTCCGGGGCTGACTGTGCCACCTCTTCTCCCCATCAGCGCTCCGGATGCTCCCCGGAAAGCCCCCGGCCCAGCCCTTCTCCCCCTGATCTTGACCTGGGCCCACCCTGGCTGAGGCAGGGAACTGTCTGTAATGGATGTGGCTCCCCGGAAAACCTGTGGGGGCCCTCCCGGGGACCAGCCCCGGAAGTGGGGACCCAAGAGCTGATTCTTAGAAGCTTTCCCAGCCAGATGTATGTCCCAACTCTCCACACTCAGTCCGTGTTTCCCGCCAGGGCCCTCCCCGGAGCCCCAGGCCCAGGCAGGCGGCGCCCAGCTGGCAGGCGACGGCACCACCCAGCACTCAGCCCCTCCACACGCACTGGCCTAAGTCAACAACCAAGCAGATCACGCAGGCTTTGAACTTCAGGCAAAGCTTTAATAGTAGTCACTGAGGCAAACCCAGGAGGCCCCTGTGAGGGCTGCAGGGAGCAGATACGGAAAGGCCACGGCTCCTGGTTGGGGGTCCACTCAGGGTGTGGCAGTGGTGTGCTGGGAGCTGGAAGCGAGGGCAGCCCTGGGCCCTGCAGGCCGGGCAGTTGTGGGCGGAGAGGGGCTTCAGTGGGTGGAGCGGTGCACCTGCTCGCGGGAGGAGACCACCTTGCCATCCTGCATCTCCTCCACGATGGTGCGCACCTGGCGGCTGGTCACCGAGGCTGTGGGGGCAGCGGAGGAGACACAGGTGACCTCAGGCCAGAGCCCTTCCCTGGTCTCCCACTGGGCAGGCCCTCGGCCTCTCCCCACTGCCCGCCAGGCAGGACCAGGCCGGCTCTTACCTTCTCGGGTGGGCTGTGAGGCCAGGGATGAGGAGTACTGGCCGGCCAGGCTGCAGGGAGAGAGGACCCGTCAGCCAGGATGCAGGCAGGACCCAGGCCCCCTGGGTTCCCTGCTGAGAAGGGGCAGGGCTGGGAGGCTGGGGGGTGGGGAGAGGTCCCTCCCAAACCAGAGAGACATCACGGCAAAGAACGTCCACCATAAGAATCAAAGGACCCAGTGAGACAGGAACAAGGAACAAGGAAAGAGGACATCCCAGCCCTGGGCCAGAGGCACTTGTAGCTAAACCAGAGATTTACAAGGAGAAGCTGAGCAAGCGGTTTTTCCATGTCCTAAAGGGCCCAACAAATCAACTCAGTTAAAGCAGGAGAGACTGTGGTTAGACTACAGATGAACTTCCCCATCATCAGCGAGCAAAATGCTGGGGTATGTAACTAAGCACAGAGAGTCCAGGACATTCTCAGCCCCTTTATTCCCGGGGCCCATCAACCCTCCCAATTCCAAACCAGAACACCACCAACCTGGCTCCTTACCCCACACTGGGTAATGCCACCTCCAACCACAGTCACTGGAGCCAGGAACCCAGGCTTTATCCCTCCATGCACTCACTCAACATTCATTGAGTCCCCCACCCGCCGAGAGTCATGCCTGCCCCATGCTCCAGCCTGCTGTATTCAGCTGCAACAACCCAGCTTGCACACCTCCCCGCCTCTTGTCCCCCCTCCCCCCGCCACATAGCAGGCCTTCTCTGCTCCCACTCCCTGCTCCAGCCTCCTCCTGGGTCTCCGTGGCTCCACCAGGACCCCTCTGACTTGCTCCTCCCTCTGCAGCCTGAGTGAAGGTTCTAAGAGGTCCTGGTGCTCAAAGCCCTCTCTGCCCCCTGTGTCTACACCATCTAGTCCAGATGGCTTACTTCGACCTTCTGCGCTCAGGTCAGACCCCAGCCAGTGTTCTCAGTTCCACCTCCTGCAACCCTCCACACCTCCTCCGGCCTTTGCTGATGCCTACTGGGGGGAGCAGCTCTGGGCCCACCCCAGCAGGGGCCCACTCACTGGGCATCCTCGCCCTCCAGCAGGCGGCGGTAGGTGGCGATCTCCTGCTCCAGCCTGGACTTCACGTCCAGCAGCACCTGGTACTCGTGGTTCTGGCGCTCCATGTCGCAGCGCACCTCACACAGCTGCTGCTCGATGTTGCCGATGAGCCCCTGCAGCTGGGCCAGCTGGGCCCCGTAGCGCGCCTCCGTCTCCGCCAGGCTGCCCTCCAGCGAGGCTTTCTATGGGCCAGAGTGAAGGTAGCTGGGTGAGACCAAGTAGGGACCCTTCCCCATAGCACAGCACACAGAGATGGGCCTCCGTCCGTGTGGGGCGTGGGCTCTGCTGCTATGCGGGGCCATGACCAGGGCAGACAGGGCGAGTGGGGCCTGGGAGGTGAGGCGCACCCTGGGGTGACGGGTGCAGGACAGGGTTGGGGGGATGGAAGCCCTACCATGCTGAGCTGGGCCTGCAGCTCGATCTCCAGGTTCTGCACGGAGCGGCGGAGCTCCGTGATCTCTGTCCTGCTGCTCTGCAGGGCCTCCGTGTTGGTGGCCACCTCGCGGTTCAGCTCCTCTGTCTGCAGGGAAGGCAGGTGGGCCCAGGGACTGAGGGGGGCTCGTGGAGGTTGAGGCAAAGAAGGACATCTGGGCCTCCCCGGTGGGGCAGTGGGTTAAGCAACGCACTATGAAGCAAACCGCAGCCACTGCAGCACGAGTTCGATCCCTGCTGCCGGCCAGGGAGGGGACCCAAATGGTGCGGCAGACCTCGCCTGCTGTGCCCGCTGCTTCCCTCAGCAGTGTGTTTCAGTCAGTCTTCCTGTTCTGCTCCCCACTCTGTCTCTGGTGACTCCTCTCATCCCCCACCCCCGCACTTCTGGCCTGTACCCCAGTTCTTGTATGCATAAATAAATAAATCTTTAAAAAAAAAAAAAAAAGGACAGCCGCCACCCTGAGCCCTGAGCCCTGATCCCCCAAACCTGCTCCTCCACCCCTCCCTGGCCTCCCTGGAACCCCAAACACACCTTCCCGGGGAGACCCTCTGTGACCACGCTGGAACTTAGCGCATTCACCCGCACTGGGCGCACCTGCATCCTTCCTCCCACTGACCTACGAGCCCGGCAGGAAGAGGCACAGCCTCTGCTCTTCCTGCGCCTGCTGCTGCCCAGGGCCCGTGTCACACATCCAAGTCCACACACATGCACGTGCCTGCAGTCCCCGCGGGCCGAGACGCAGACCTGCTCTCCAGGACACGGCGAGCGAAGGGAGCGCGGAGGCCTCTGTGAGCCTCGCAGTTTGCGTCGCCTCGAGGGCTTGGTCCAGCTGCTGCCCAATGTCCTTCCAGCTGGGACAGCCCACGCACGGCGCACAGCGCATGTGCGCGCCCGGTGCACACCTGCTCACGCGCGGCCACCCACCTTGGTGAAGAACCAGTCCTCGGCGTCCTTGCGGTTCTTCTCCGCCATCTTCTCGTACTGGTCGCGCATCTCGTTCAGGATGCGGCTCAGGTCCACGCCGGGGGCGGCGTCCATCTCCACGCTGACGTCCCCGCCCACCTGGCCTCGCAGGGAGTTCATTTCCTGGACAGAGAGGAGCGCAGGAGCTCACACAGCGGGCCCTGAGGCCTGCCTTCCCCACCTGGGGAAGCTGGGTGAGGATGACACCGACACAGACAGGCCTGCAACTCCTCAGCCTGAAGATGACAGGTGTCATCGTGTCCCAAATGTGCAGGGCGGTGGACGTCAACACGCACTCAGGGCCCATCCCCAGTGTACTGGGTCAGGAGGTCCCCGTCGTGTGGGGGCGGAGCCGAGACCACATCACCCACTGCCTGACCGACTGCCCTGTCCCCATCGCCGGTCACACAGCTGGTGCCCGGTGTCTGTGCAGCCGAGCCAGGCCTCCTAGGACATGTCAAGCCCCGGGAAATTCAATATATAACCAGCCTCAAAGCCAAGAGGAGTCACTCTCAGAGCTCCCGCTAGGCAGGCGTGGACCCCTAGCTCAGGCCAGCTCAGAGGTCAGCTGAGAAGGAAGCCATCAGGCTCGTTTGTCCTCCTGCAGGCTCACTGGTCCCCCATCCTTGGGCCAAGCCTTGGGGTCCGGGACCCAGAGCTGTTTGGAACAGGGAGGTGGGGGAGGTGGCAGGGTGGAGGGGCAGACCTTGGGATAACTAAATAAGGGTCAGACAGACCAGAGGGAAGCGCCTGTGCAGCCCAGGAGAAATGCCTCGACCTCCCCGGGCTCGGTCTCTGCACCAGCCGGGAAAGAACGTGAGCATCCTTCTCCCAGTGCCGTGTGGGTATCAGCTGAGATAATTGCTGTGAATCACTTGTAATGTGCAGATGTTTGTTGTTGTTATGACTATCACCACTGCAATTAATTATAATAATTAGCACGCTTGCCCTTAGACCGATTCTGTTCGCTCATTAGTTAGTTAACTGTCCCCACGGAGTGGGCTGCGCCTGGAGGGACAGGGAAGTGTCCTTTGGGGAGCGGGCCCCCCAGGGCCCTCTGAGGGCCTCCAGGTCAGGGGTCCCCACCAGAGACGAGAACAGGAGCCCAAACACGGCTCTGGCCCAGAAAGAGTCGAGGGGTCCCAGCCCTGCTTGTCCCAGGCCAGTGTCTCCTCCGTTCCTGAGCGTTCCTCACCTCCTCGTGGTTCTTCTTCATGTAGGCCAGCTCCTCCTTCAGGCTCTCGATCTGCATCTCCAGGTCGGTCCTGGCCAGGGTCAGCTCGTCCAGCACCCGGCGCAGGCCGTTGGTGTCGGCCTCCACGCTCATGCGCAGGTTCAGCTCCGTCTCATACCTGGGGGGATGCAGGCGTGACACAGGGTGCGTGAGGACACCCCCATGCACACAGGCGTCTGTGTGTGCAGCCCAGACCCCACCCCGCTGGAGCACTCACTTTGTGCGGAAGTCATCGGCAGCCAGGCGGGCGTTGTCGATCTGCAGCACCAAGCTGGCATTGTCGATGGTGGCCGCCAGGATCTGAGGGACACCAGGGCTCGATGAGCTAACACCTCCGGCAGCCCAGGAAGGCCCCACCGCACCCCTCGTACAGTCCTTTTGAGAGGGGGTCAGAGTGAGGGAAGGTGCTCTACTGGAGCACCTGCTGGAAATTCAGGACCCTGTCAAGGCCCGAGGGAAGGGGATACTAGGTCACTGCCCAAGCTGCCTGGACCTCACTCACTCTCCCCCCATTCAATTCGCCTCTAGGTGCCACCTCCTCCAGGAAGTGCGCCATGATTCTTTGTGTGGGTCCCTCCATCCTGTCAGCTCCTCCCCACCCATCTCTATCTCACAGCACTTCTATGCAATTTTTCTATGACTTTTTTGGTTACTTCCTCCTCCACTGGATCCTGAGTTCCAGGGTGCAAGGCCATGTCGGTCTGGGTACAGTGTACAGTGCCTGACCCAGAGTCAGCCCCTAAAACATTTGTGTAATTAAGTAATTGATTGATTCAGTGATTAATTAATGTGGTTAGGATCAGCCCACTTCAAACCTAGCTGAAGTTGCTTCTTGCCACAGGGTCACCTGGGAGGTTCACAAGAGAATATAGGAGGGAGGAGATCAGGGAGGAACAAGGGTTGTTATTATTACTGAGCAGTCATTGTTATTGTGAGAAGTTCCGGGACCAGCCGGTTCCCCACAGTGTTCACAGGGCTGTGGGGGTGGGATAGGCAACAAGAGCAGAGAGGGGGCCTTGGTGGAAGTGGCATCGAGCTGGTGAAGGCTGAGAGGGCTGAAGTGTAGACAGCATGGGGTGGGGGGGGAGTCACCGGCAGGTAAAAGCAGCCCCAGGAGTCTCAAAGCCCCTGGAGGCCCTAAGTTCTGTGAAACAAGCCTGGGCACAGGCCCCGGGGGCCAGTTTGGTACCTGTCCTGGGCCTCAGTGGGCCTTTCTATAACCTGAAGACCTGCCCCCACCCCCCACTGCTCAGGAAACTGCCTGGCTCTGCCAGCACAGTTGTGAAAACCCCTGATGGGGGTGACTCAGAGGGGCAAGGCCCAGTGTACCTGGGGGAGTGGGGTGAAGAGCTGGCTGACCCCAGAGCTTGGAATGCTGACTCACCAGGGCTCTCCTGGGTTCCCTGCTGCCCAGACCAAGCCAGTATCTGATCTGGCACTCCCAGCAGCTGTCTCCAGGGGAGACTGCAGGAATTCCTTGCTCGGTGGAGGTCCCTAGCCAGAGCAGGCAAAGCCCCCTGCAGGGCAGCACCAAGCTTCCTTCTGCACCAGGAAGAGAAGCAACCCGACCACCCAGAGCCAGCCAGCCCAGCCTAGTCTCCCCCAAACCTGGGTCTCAAGGCTCCTTGATCTCTCACCCATTCCCAGGGGGGCAGCACTATAGGACCCTCAAAAGCAGGGCTTGTGCAGAAGATCCACATTTACAGAACACCAAGGTCATGTTCTTAGAGGTCATGAGTATGTCTGTGTGTGTCTCTTTGTGTGTTGTCTTCTCCATCAACTAAGAGAAATTCCTTCCCTTGGAAGTTTCCAGGTGGAGCAAGAAGACAGCTCCTCCTTCAGGGACCATCCTCCCCCACCCACCACAATCTGAAAGGACAGACAGAATCTCTGCCTTCCGGGACCCTCAGAATGACCCTAATGGAGGGAGGAGAGGGACCCACAATAAAAGCAGCCACGAGAACATGCCAGAATCAGTGAAATCATCACCAGGAACAGAGTGTAAGTGGAAGGGCAAATGTTGAAGGGATTCCAAGATCTGAAGATAAAAGGCAAGTGTGAGCCATCTAGGAGGGCTGCCTGGAGGAGGAGAGGCAGGCAGAGAAGCAGACCATAGGGAATGGAATAGTGAGAAGGAGATTCATTCCCATCTCTGTGTGTTGGCCTGTGCTGTCCTTTCTACCCAGAGAGTTATCTGCTGCTCACTCCTCATCAACCACCAAGTATGCTACCCCAGGAAGGGAAGTCCTCCAGGCCTGGGACCAATGAGGACACAGGATTGGGTTCCAGAGCAAGTAAGAGAGTAGATACAAGGAAGCAAGGAAGGAATGATGGATGGATGGATGGATGGATGGATGGATGGATGGATGGATGGATGGATGGATGGATGGATGGATGGATGGATGGATGATGGAGACCTGGAGCAGAAGAGATGTCACAGAGGTCCAGAGTTGGGAAGGAGTGAGTCAGAGCAGGTTACTAGGCCAGAGGACAGCGGGCAGGGAGTCCCACCTTGCTCCGCAGGTCCTCGATGGTCTTGAAGTAGTGGCTGTAGTCACGGGCAGGCCCCGGGGCCTGCTTCTTGTACCAGTCATGGATCTTCGCCTCCAGGTCGGCATTGGCCTCCTCCAGAGCATGCACCTTGTCCAGGTAGGAGGCCAGGCGGTCGTTGAGGTTCTGCATGGTGGCCTTCTCGCCACCCCCCAGCAGAGCGTCTGACATGCCAAAGCTGGAGCCGTAGCCCCCACCCAGATTGCAGGTGTAGCCCCCACTGTAGCCACCCCCCAAGCCCGCCGAGAAGCGGGACGAGGTGACCGACATGCTGCCACAGCTGCTGCCAACTCCCAGGAGGCTGGGGGCCCGACAGGCACCCCCGACACGGATGGAAGATGCCCGAGAAAACCCCCCGCCAGGCCCACACAGGCCCTTGACGGAGCCGGAGGTCGAGAACTGGCAGATGCTGCTGGTGGTGGCAGCCATGGCATCCACAAGTGAGGAGCAGGGTCTGGTCTGGACAGAGACCCCACGGCCCTTTATAGCCAGGCTCGAGGGGGGCTGGATCCCCGACCCTTGAAGTCAGAGCCAAAACCCCAGCCATGTAATTTGCTTCTGTACGCGCCCAGGGCCTGGGGCCCAGGCTGGACACACAGTGCACCCCCAGGCCCCTCGCCTGCCCAAGCCTGGCCTGGGCACGGAGGCCTCTTAGCAGTCCATTGTCTTCTCCAAAACAAAACTGGGGTTGGAGCTGCACCTGGGGGGAGGGTGATCCTCGTGCGCAATTAGGCAGCTGAGCTCATCCTTGGGGCAGTCAGTAGAGCCCATCCCCAGGAGTCAGAAAGGGCCCAGAACAAGGCTCTGCAGGCCTGCAGCCTGTGGCCTGCCCTCCCCCACAGCATTCCTGGGCTCCGGGGAGAGAGTGGGGAGGTTCAAGGTGACCTCCTCTCCCAGGTAAGCCCCCAGCTTTCTTGGAACAACCCGAAGTCTGTGGAAGGACACACAGGTCCTGGCCTGGGGGATCCCAGGGTCTGAGGCAACACATGCCCTCATGGAGGGAGCTCCGGATCCGTCTTTCGGGAAGTCAGTTCACAAGCATCAGTTTCCTCACTTGTCAAATGCTGGTAATCCCTGCCTGCCAGGCTTAGAGGGAATCTGGAGACAGTGACATCAGTCAAGGTGGGGCCCTGGAGAGGATGCAGCCGAGCTCATCCCCCCAGTGCCTGAGGAAAGCACAGGGGGGCCGCAGGGGCAGGGTCCCCACCCTGCAGCACCAGTGCCCAGCGCCGCGCCCTGGGGAAGGGCTGCCGCCCGCCCGTGGAGGAGAGCACCACCCCACATCCTGGCGGCTGGCACCCGCCTGCCGCCCAACAGTGAGATTACCAGCCTAATCTCCGCGGCGCTAATGATTTAGGCGCTGCCAGGGCCCTGGCGTCTGCAGCTGGCCTGTCTGAAGGGAGCTTGCAGGGGCCGCCAGCCTGCGGGGTGGGCAGGGAGGGTGGGGCTGCAGGGGCAGGTCTGCGGGTGGCCTGGGCTCAGGGCCCACACATGGGCACAGGGAGGGAGCTGGGTTTTCTGTGCCGCCGGAGCTCAGTGCTGAGGCTGCTGGAAGGACTCCCCGCCTGGAGAGTGGGTGGCCCCTCCCAGGAGAGATCTCCTCTCTGGGCAGCCGGGACAGAGGAGCTATTTGGGCAAGAAGAGGATGAACCCCAACTTTATCTCCGCTTGTCCTGCCTGTGATGTCTGGGAGTTCTTAGGACTGCTGGGTGTGGGGAGGCAAGGCTAGGCAATGAGGTGAGACCCACAGGGGCTCCGTGGTGGAGGCGTGAGGGGTTAAGACTCAGCACCATTGGAGTTTGATCCCGCCAGGGAGGGGACCCACATGATGCGGCAGACCTCTCCTGCCTTGCCAGCTGCTCCCCTCAGCAGTGTGTCGATCTGCCTGTTATGCTCCCCACTCTGTCTCTGCTGGATCCTCTCGCCCCGCCCCCACCCTGAAACTCTGGCCTGCACCCCAGCTCTTGTATGCATAAATAAAATAAAGTAAATCTTAAAAAAAAAAAAGTGAGACCACCAGGCTTTTCCAGGACACCAGACATCAGGGGGATTCCTGTCTCCTTAGACTGTCTTGGGGTAGATGAGGAACCTATCGGCGCCCTGAGTGGGTCAGACGCGTGGCCTCCACTGACATGGGCCTCATAGAAATGACAGGCGGTAAAGACCGTCCCCTCCCTGCTGGAGCCACACGGCCTGGACCCCTCTCCCCAGAGGCTGAGCCCTTTGCCCTCCCCTGCAGGCAGGCCTTGCTCAGGCCAGAGAGGCCTCTGCCTTCCAGCACTGAGCCCGGAGCACAGCCAGGACCCTCGGGCCCCTTCAGCAGCATCCCCCCTTCGGTGCCTCTCCCCAGAGCCCACACCCCCCCTCCAACTCCAAAGCCCCCACAGCTTTGTCTTCAGGCCTGTTTGAAGGAGCAGCGAGTTTATTAATCTTCCTTCCCCTTCCTAGATCACTAAGGCCACACCCCACCAATGCCACTGGCTCCTGCCCTGGGATTGCAGGCTGCCTGCTGCGGGCCTCCGCTTCCCCACACCAGTGAATCCCTTTAGCTCTTCGTGAGTCTGTAGCTTGGGTCGCCCTTGCGGAAGGACAAGCCCAGCTCAGCCTCTCCCCTAGGTGGGAGGACAGAGCTGGACCCACGAAGGCCTGGGAAGCCGGGACAGTGCTCGCCACCCTCAAGGACAGCCTCCCGGACCTGCCCATGAGGGGGGCAGCGGTGCAGGAGCAGCACAACCGGGCACCCCGCCTCGGGCACTGCAGGCTCACAGCCAGGGCCCCATGGCTCCCACCGGAGGGCTACACAGAGGTCCTCTTGACCGGGACTCCTCCTGCCCGGGCCTGTCCTCCACCCCCGGCAGGGAGAGGCCCCTGGCAGCCGGTCAGCCCCCGCAGCTGTCAGCAGCTTGGCCCACATGGAGGAAGGGAGAGTGAGAAGCAAGAGGCTGCTGGAGCCAAACACAGAGGGAGAGGGGCAAGGGGAGGCGGTCCCAGGGAGACACCCCCCCCTCCCCCCCGTGCTCACTCCAGCCCCAGGCTGACAACCCCAAGTCCCTCGGTCTCCTCTGCAAGGTTGCTGCAAAGCCCGCATGTTTACAGGTAGAGTAAGGCGGCCCCAGCTTGGATATGAGTGCCCACGGTCCCCTAGGATGTTGATGCAAGGTGCAGGGTGCAGACCTGGGGCCCCCATGCAGTTCCCCTTCGAAAGGTGCATAATTCAGCGAAATAAGTCAGAAGGCAAAAGAAAAATACCAGATGGTTCCTCCCCTAGGAGGAATATAAGGGAACCAAATAAGGATCAAGGAAAGGAATAAGTACAGTAATAATAATAATAATAATAACAATAAAGACACAAAAACCAAAAATGAAAAGACAAGGACAAATTGGGGACACATGGTGGGGAGGGGGGAGGGAGGGCACACGGGAGCACGGGGGTGATGGTGCACTGGTGATATGGTGATGGGAATACATGGGGGTTACAGTTGATGTCAAATATATATAAATTAAAGGAAAAAACAGAATAAAATAAATAAAAATAATTATTCTTAAATGTAAAAAAAAAAAGAAAGGTGCATATTGATGCCGATGAAGGTCATACGAGCTGACCTTGACTCCTATAGGGCCCCAATCACTGTCACCCCCCCAGGACAGAGCCTCCCCCGTCCACCTGGGGCATGGCTCGCACACAGCAGGTGCTCTATAAGTGCTTGTTGACTTGTTGGGATAGAGACCAGGCTGGAAACAGGGCCCCAGGAAAGGAGCACATGACCTTTCCGAGGAAAGGACCCACATGGGTAAGGCCAGGGTGGCGAAGGCCCTGGTCTGGGGTGGCCTCCCAGCTGGGACCTTAGCTAGCTGGTGAGAAGAGGACCCCAAATATTTCAGGGGCCCAAAGACTTCACTTCGCCCCAGATTCCTGCCACTAGAGGCCTGTCAGCTCCTTTCCCCAGACAGGGCACTGGCAGGTCCATCCCAGGCCCCAGCCCTGACGCACCCCCTGGCCAGGCATCCCCCAGAAATGCACCCTCACCCAGCCACACTTGCCCTCAGGTGGAAACTCTTCCTCTGCTGTTTCCTCAACCTCCTGTCCCCAGGCCAGGGCCTCCCGCCCAGATCCGCCCACTAAGGATTTGCGTCTGGCTCCAGTACCAGCCCTCCACCACCTCCCCGGGCTGTGGGAGATGCAGGACATTCCTGGGGCTCCTGCAAGTCTCCTCCCAATTAAGAGAGTCAGAAGCGGGTTTCCCTCAGGCCCCCAGCACACCCCAGGGGTCAAGAGGTGCTCCCCAGCCCTGGGACAAGCAGGCTCGGCTACCTCCCTCTGACTGGTTTCTGGGAACCATCCGCCTGGGGACACCCCACCTTCCAGGCACAGCCACAGTCACTGTCTGGGCCCACCCCCCAAGAGGCCCAAGTACCCCAGATGGGACCAGGCGCAGGCCTGGGAATGGGCGGTGAGCCTGGGCTGAGGGAGCCACGCTGGGGAGAACAGCTTCCCCCTCTGCCCACTCACTCTCTCCACGCGCCCCCTCAGGGCCTGAGGGAGGTATGAGAAGAGTGAGGGTGTGGCAGCCTTGGGGGCTCCCTTTCAGCCCTGGGGCTCACACCCCTTCCCACTTTATCCTGAGGGGACCCTGAAGGCCTGGTGTGCCAAGTCAGAAACCCTGAAGGGGCTAGGGCTCCAGGCTCCTCCCTGGCCGCCAGACCCTGCCCCACTGCTCCCCACCTCGCCCCTCGCTCCCTGCTAATCCCCACTTTTTGTGCCTCCTCCATGTTCTCGGTTGATTTCACCCAGGGAGAGCTGAGGGGGTTCTCTGAGAGCCTCTGTCTCTCCCCTCAGTGTGGACAGCCCTCAGGCTAGCAGCTGGTCTCCCCCTCACACTCCGGGGGTGGGGGACCCCTGGGGGAGGAGCCTGTATCTCCACCCAAGCGCAGGAAACGCTCTCAGCTCACTGTTCATCTCATCGAGCACGGCCCACGGCGGAGGGTATCTCGCCCACGGCGGAGGGTATCTCGCTCACTGCTGACTGCCCAGGCCACCCCTGTCCCAGCCCACAGAGGGGGAAGAGGAGGACGGGGTAGGGCAGCAAAATCACATGAAGAGGGTCAGAGAGAAGGACCAGGAGGGGAGGATCAGGGCAGAGGACCTGGCTGGAGGAGCAGAGACGGAGGGCAGGAGGGGAGGTTAGAGGAGGAGGATCCGTGGGCAGGCAAGAGGCAGAGGGCCTCTGAGGCCAGGTGCTCCCAGGTCAGGAAGTCCACAGCGGAAAGGGAGTGGTCCCACCTTTCCAAGGGGGAAGCAGGGGAACAGGGGAGGGGTCACCTGTGCACAGGTCTGGGCTTCATGGCGTTCTCTGCCTGCCCAGGCTGCCCCCTCCTCTCTGAGGCTGCCCCAACTCAGTGGCCAGGAGCAAGCGCCCTCCAGTGACCTTCGCAGCCCCCGTCCCTGCTTCTGCCTAGAACCCAGGGGCCCTGCAGGCTGGTTAATTAACATTTCAGGTATGACATCCACGAAAGTTTTGTGGGGAGAAAGCACAACCCCTAACCCTCACGACGCCCCAGGTCAAGCGTGTTATCTGTGATTGTGACCCTGGACCTCCTGAAAGCAGCTTGGAGCCCAAGTCCCAGAGCACAGCGCCCATCTGGACTCGGCCGTGGGCAAGCCGTGTCCCTCTCTCGGCTTCGTTCCCTGTGACTTCCACAACACACTGCGAGGCTTCCACGAACGAGAGCCTGAGCTAGCACTGGCCCGTGCCAGTCACCCCGGGGCCGAGATGTGTCCTCCCTCCCTGTGCTGGGCAGAACAACAAATCCCAGATATGCCCTCGTCCTAATCCCCAAAGCTGTGAATAGGCACCTTATGCAGCAAAAGGGACTTTGCAGCTAGGAGGACATCAAGGCACTTGCCATGGAGTTTATACCAGAACAATCTATCGTAATCACAGGGGTGCTTGGAGAGGGAGGCAGAGGGTGGGCATTGGAGGAGACACAACAGAATCAGAGAGCCCAGCAGTGCAGCCAGGAGCCACGGACATGGGTGGAGTCGGCGAGGGCAAGGAACAGGAGCTGCAATGTCCTGCCTTGTAAGACGCATCTTCGGGTCTGACTTCTAGAACTGCCAGAGAATAAGTGTGTGTGGCTCTAAGCCCCTAGAGTTGCATTTGTTACAGCAGCAGTACAAAGCAAATACTCTCCCCTAGCCCACTGAGTGCCAGCCACTCTCACTCGTGTTATAATTAGTTGGCGGTAGATCTGCTTTCCCTCTAGAACAATCCACTGCAGTCAAAAGATAGTTTTCTGTTCATCTCTGGAGCCACAATAAGCTCTAACTCAGCGCCCTGTGGTGCTTGCTTCGTGGAAACAGGCAGGAAGAGCCACGCTGGGCTTCACTCAGCACCATTCACTGCATAGCTGTCAGTGGGCCGGGTGCTGAGTTTCAGCACTGAGTCAGCCAAGCCCTGCCCGGAATGAGCGCAGGCGTGAGCCAGAGTCCACCGCAACACAGCGCTATTTGTGCAGTGATAAAGGTGTGTGTGTGCAAGCGCCTGGGAGGAGCGACTCATTCAGACGGGGCTGCCGAGGACAGTTTCACAGGGAGGGACAACGAAGCTGGGTTTCGCAGCCAGGGCAGGGCTCTGCCAGGCTCTGGAGATGAGGTGAGAAAGCGCCAGGCAGAGGCGGGAAGGCGCCTGGTGTGGGGGGACTCTGGGAGACTTGTGGCTGGACCGGTATTCCCACCGGGATGCAACAGCAATGCTAAGGAAACAGACCTCAGAGGAAGCACATTGGCTCCCTGCTAATTGGGCACCTACTGTCTGCCCGGCCCTCTCCTAGGCTCTGGGCACATGGTGACGAACGCGCCAGCATCTTTGCTCTTCCAGAGCAGACATCCTATGGGAGAGGGGGGCAGTAATCAAATCAGGAAATCAAATCCGTGGAAACACCAGGGGCTCACCTGTGGTAAGGGAGAAAGTGAATTAAGGAAGGAGCTGCATGTAGGAGGAGGGGCATTTAGACAGAGTAACAGCTTGTGCAAAGGCCCTGAGGCTAGATCAAGGCACTCCTTTCCAGGGATCAGAAAAAGGATGGAGGTGAGCAAGGGAGCAAGGGAGCCTGATAGGATCAGAAAGGAACAGGGCCCACTCCACAGAGCAGTGGTTCTCGCTCCTGACACACAGTGGTGGGGCCCAGGTGCAGCTGAGAGACAAGACTGAGCACCACGTTCACTGCCTGGTGGGCCAAGCCAAGGTTCATCCTTTCCATGGTTTTTGCTTGTTTTTCTGTGGTCTTCCCAGAGCCCAGCTTTGCATGGAACTCTCCAAGGAGCGGAGGAAGTGCCAAGTGTTTCCCAAATGCCTGGCGCTACTTCCAGGAGAGCAAGTAGAACCACAGTTCCTTGGAACCCATTGTGGGAGCCACAGAAGTGGGAGAAACAAGTAGAATTAAGGCTGCAAGGGGAAGCCACCATGAAGGAAGTACTGAAGAGTGCGGACTTAACCCTGCAGAGTTGGCCAAGCACTGCTGCTGGTTTGTTTTTAAGATGCCTATTTAGGGCCTTGCTGGTGGTACAGCGGTTGAGCGCTGCGCTGTGGGGCTTCCGAAGCCACTGCAAGGATGAGTTCGGTTCCCAACCAGGGAGGGGACCCACATGGCACAGCAGACCTCTCCTGCCTCTCCTGCTGCTCCGCTCAGCAGTGTGTTTCAGTAGATCAGCCTGTTTTGTTCCCCACTCTGTCTCTGGTGAACCCTCTCACCACCTGTGCCTCTGGCCTAGACCCCAACTCTTGTAAGCATAACTAAATAAATATTTTTTTTAAAAAAGATGCCTATTTATAGAGGTCCCAGTGATACAAAGGAATATTCTTACTCTGTCCCATGCCTCAGTTTCCCAGTTAATTCTCTCTTGGAGACCCACCTTATTCTTCAAGTCCACTGTGACCCTGAAGTTGTGATTTATCTCCTCCTGACCCTACCACCCACTTCTCTGATCTCCAGGACTTTTTGGTTTTGCAAACAATGACTCAATAAACCTTCTGGAACAAAAAGCTGGGCCAACTTTTGCAAATATATCCTTAAGGGAAATTTTAGCAGTGGGACTACTGAGTTACAGAATAAACCCCACTGTTTAGGATAGTTCTTGCATATTTCCAGAATGAAGTGCAATTCTTTCTTTTTCCTTCCTTGCATGGTTTCTCTTTTCATTTTTTCCCACAACCCTCCTTCATGCCTTTAACCCTTTCTCTCTCCCCTTTCCTCTTAACTTCAGAAAGCTCACTTGTTTGTTAGCGTCTGTTAGTGTTCATATATATTTTACCCTGTGAATCGTCCACTCCAGGTGTGTAGACACACACACGTGTCTTCCAGAGTTCTACAAATATTGACCCCCACCCAGCAGGAACGAGAACTACTTTCCCCAAACGGCTGTCAGCCCCAGGCCTCATCAAGACCTGAGGGCTTGTCTGCGGTCCAGCGTCCGTCTTTTTGAGAGCTGAAAAGGCCTAGCTCTGCCTTCGGTTTCCACTCCTTCCGTTAGCGGTGGGGCTGAGCGTGCTTCCCTCAATGTCGGTCCCTTCTTGTTGGCCATGAACCTGCTGGCCCTAATCCTGACCTGTGTTTCCGCGGGGCCTTGTCCCTCCTGACTCAGGGGAGGCCTCGGCACGTGGGTCGCAAATGCGTCTTCCCGGCCGACGGGCAGCAGGATGACTCTGCATTTCCTGGACTGAGCAGGTGGGTGGGTTTTGATACTGGCCGAGCTGGAGAAGCCAGAGGGAAAAGCAGGGCTCAGAGGAAGAAAACAAGCCGCCAGTCAGCACTTATGACCTCTCCACTCATCCAGATGTAAGCGAGGCCCTTGCCTCCTTCTCCCTGTCCCCAGAAACAGATTAGCAAGTGGTGCTTGGGAACTGCAGGAAGAGGGAGGAGTGGGTGGATGGGTGATAGGGATCGTGAGTCTGAGGTGTCTCTTCCCGTGTGGAGACGTCAGGCGGTGGAGGGGCATTCGTAACAGAAGGGACCACGCCGACGGGCAGGCCACATTACTGCAGGCCGGTCAGCCTAGCGGTGTCCACCATCTGGCCACATGGAAGTCCCTTGTGGCAGAGGAAAAAGCTGAGCCTTGTCCTGAGGGTCCTGAGATGAGCCAGCTCCTTGGATGAGGCCGGCAGCACAGGCCACTGGGCACCAGCCAAGGAAGTGCTCACCTGGAGGCCGGCGAGGGGAGCCAGGAGCCAGTGAGGTCAGGGAAACTGCAGAGGTAGAGCCAGGGGCTAGAATGCAGGGGAACCTTCTAGAAAGGCCAGCTGGCTCAGAGGAGGATCTCCAGAGCAGGGCAGCCGACCAGTCACATTTCTGGGGGTGATTTCAGGGTCACTACCTGAAGACAGGAGATGGAACTGAGCAGGGGAGGAGGGACATGACTTAACCCCAGGTCAACTTCAGGAAGCAATCCCCTCCTGAGCAGTGAGCGGAGGAAGGGGAAAAAGAGGACACTGTGGAGCCCCACGTCGCAAGGTTGTTTCTTCAGAGCTTGGTAACTTCGATGAGGAAAGCCAGGAAGGTTCCTCGCATGTCTCCAAGAATGTCTCGCTGCTTTCCAAGAATGAGCCTCAGTCAAAAGCTGGCTCTGAAGCCAGCAGACTGGAGACTCAAATGTGTGCCTGGAGCGCCCTCTGCTGGCCACTCTGGGTCGTGCACCTTGGCCCGGTCATCCCAGGAAAGCAGAGGGCCAGGGGACAGGACGTTAACACTGCTTCCGGGTTTCACACCGGCCTCTTCTCCTCCAAGGCTTCGGTTCCTCCTCAACACCTACAGCTCTTCATCCGCAGTCCCATGGCCCCATAGCACCAGGTGTCCAGTCTGGGTCATCGTGTCCATTCTCCTGCCTCCAAGTCAATGGACCAAAATTCCATTCTGAACTTGACCTGTGTGCTATATCAAGTCTACCCTCCCTCCCCAACCCCATTCTCCATTTCAAAAATAAAATAAAAACGAAACAAAAACACCCTTCCCTGCCTCTGGCTCAAAGCCCTCCCCACTCCGTCCCATTAAACACCTCCCCCTGTGGTTGTATTAAACGGTGCACCCCAAAGTTGACCTTCCTACCCAACTTCCCCCTAGTCCTGAAGGGAGTCAAAGCACTCTCCAATCTTGGGGGACCCCTGGTCCTTTGGGCACACCCCACCCAGGACTCCCCAGCTCTGTTCACAGTACATGGCACGTGTCTGTGTGCGAACCGCTGAGAGCGGCCTGGGCACGCATCTGTGTCCGACGTGCCCTGTGTGCGTGCGCGGGGACTGTGTCCAACTCGGCGGGTCTCAGCCGGGAGACTGCTGGGCTCCGGGGCCGCAGAGGCTGCGTGGAGCAGGAGTGAGCCGTCCTCGCCCCCAGAGGGCAGCACTGAGCCGCTTGGGTGCCGGCCTACCTAAGCGGGAAAGGTCTGAGGTGGCCCGGCCACCGGTCGCCCGGGACGCCCACCTGGCGACAAAGACTTCAGATCCACCAAGACAGCCCCATCCAGGCCCTGCTCACCCCGCGAGACGGGGAGGGCGTGAGAGAGGCGCTCGTCCCTTTCTAGAAGTGTATCCACTCTTAAGTCGTACACAGTTTGCAGACGTTTTCTTCGATCTTTTCAGGCTTACCATTCTTTTGTTAACAAAGAATGACCACTGCCTCTCTCTAGGACCCGGGAAAGACCGCTCTCCCCTTGGTAAACTCTTCTGGGGCAAACTGAGGCTCCAAGTTCCCTGGGTCTCCCCAGAACTGCCCCGGGGCCCTGAGTTTTGGGGGGTGGCCTGGGGGAGGGGTCCTGCCTCTCCTACGCCCCCCCCCGGCCCCCCAAGGCCCTGGAGGGCGACACACACTTTCACAGCTCTTGCACACTCACCATTTCACACACTCACACCACAGTTCACATGCGCATTGGCACACTTCCAGACACACATTCACACTCAAACACGTCACACTCACGGGCACGCTCACACTCAGCTCGTGCACCCAGTAATGCACTCACAAACGCTGTCACACGTGCAGCCTCTTCCAACACATCCACACACACTTGTAGCTCACACCCAACCCAGATTCCTTCATAGACTTTTACACACTCAGGCACACATACTCCGAGCTCCACATTCACACACCCGCAACCCTCATCACCACCCATGCACACCCAGGCCCCAGGCCCGTGATCAGGACAGGCACACCCGCTCACACTCACATTCCTGCTCTCACACACGGCATAGCCACATTCACAGGCTCCCACTCTTATGTGCAAAAGTGGACAGACTTGCACACCAATACACGGCCATGCGCCCATGACACAGGCGTGCACAACCGCACACGTGTGCACACCTGCACATAGCAGTACTGCTCTCACACGCTTAACCTTGTGCCCCCAAGCGGGAGAGAAGGCCCTTGTAGTCCCGAGAGACGTCCTAGAATCTTCCTGGAGACTCAGATCCCACGGCAGAGCGTGTGTCTCCTCAGCCTGGAGGGAATGAGCAGGACCCGGATAGTGAGACACCTCTGCAGCCCTCAGAGGCATCCCCCGAGTCCCCGCGCCCCTCCACGAGCCCTGAGCCCCTCACTCACTGCCCTCCCAAGGGCAGCAGTGCCCTGACCCGGGAGCCCTGCTTTGCTCCGGGTGAGATGCCTGCCCTCAGCAGTGACTCAGCGCCCGTCATGGAGGCTAGCAGGGCTGGGGGAGCACCACGCGGGACCCCAGCACAGCCCAAGACGCAGGACCCCAGGGAAGGGTCTGAGCAGGGGCCTATGCCCACCGGGGTCATGAGTGGACACCAGCCTTCTGGGCAGGTGACCAGCACCTGCAAAGGCGGGGAGACACTGGGGCCTGCACCCTCCAGGAAGCGCAGGGCGTCCCAGACCAGGGAGCTGGGAGGCGGAGCAGGAGCAGGCCCCTGTGGAAGGGACTGTGCGGCTGAGGCCTTCCTCTGAGGCCACCAGCCCTGGCCGACTGTGCAGCACAGAAGACAGTGCTGCCCTGTGGGGCCAACGGCCAGTGTCTGGAGGCTCCGGGGCCGGTGGGGACCTCCCAGCAGCAGGGCAAGCCCAGAGACCCTCCCCGTGGTGCCGTGTGTGCTCCCCTAACTTGCCAGGGAGACCAGAAATAGCACCCCAAGAGCAGGGATCCTCAGAACTCCGTGGGCTTCTCCCAGGCAGCCTGTGCAGCTGGGCTGCTGGCTCTAGGCCAGCAAGGACCAGGGGGAGCAGGGGGGAGCAGGGGACACTGCTGGTGGGGCAGAGCGGGGGACATCTGGGGGAAGAGCTGGGTCCTGGCTCCCCAGCTGGGGCCCAGGCCTGCCGAGGGAGGGGCTGCCCTGGCCCACACAGCCAGCTGCGCCACACCCCCAGCCTGTTCTGGCGTGTTCCCACGACTCCGGGCTGCCCTGGGATCAGCTCTCGGTGCCAACTCCCAGAATCCTTCAGGGTTCAGAATCCAACTATGGACAGCCAGAGCAAATGTCCAGAAGCCCACCTCCACGGAGACAGCTGCCTTCCTTCCTTACACACACTCACACTCACACACACACACAGGCTTGCACGCAGGCTCGCATGCACGCGCAAAGCCACCCTCGGTCCCCAGACACCAGGACAGAGTGGGGATTTCCTTCCACTGCAAGCAGCACCCCCCATCACTACCTCTGAGACAAACTACTTTGTCTCAGGGGCCCTAGACAGGGGAGGAGGGGAGACAGGCAAAGTCCTGGGGGGCGGGGGAGTCCCTGGGAATGAGAGCACAAAGAAAGCCAGCCCAAGGGCCCGGCCAAAGGAAGACTGGGACAGGGACGGTCCCTCCTCACTGGGCCAGGGGCCATACTTGCTGCGACCCCTCCCCTCTGACATGGCCCGAACATCCGGAGCCTGGCCTGCTCCCCTCACTGCAGGGCCATCATCAGGGCTCAGCTCTCAGCCTCTCCTCCCACAGCCCTGGGGTCACCCTTTCTGACCTTCCATACAGAACAGAATTCCCACGCCCACCTTGGGCCCGGGGCCAGGGCTGGTTTGTTCCCACCAAAGCCTGGGAAGTGGCTTCTGCAGCCCAGGCCGCCCTCGGCCACCAGTGGGTCAGCCAGCCCTGCCGGCTGCAGGGGCAGGACAGAGGGGACCGGCCCAGGCCCGTGGGCTGAGCACAAAACTGCTGGGCCACTGAACTGGGTGGCGGAAGGCAAGGGGCATTGCACAGCTGTTTGAAACAGCTGGATTGAAACACTAGGTCTACCAGCAATGGGCTAACAGTAGACAGGGGTCCCAAATCCCAGACTTAGGGTCACCTCCCCCATCCCCAGCCAGGAGCCTGGTCTGACCCACACAGGCTGATGTGGAAGCTGCAGGGTGCCGTGGGCTGGGCTGCAGGTGCCCTGGGGAGGGGGGTTCCCAACACAGCCCATCTCAGGTCACTTACTCAGTCTCGAGGTCACCTTCCACCCACCAAGAGGCCAAGGGCCTTGGTGGCATCGGGGTTCCCAACCTCATTTTGGAGAAGAAACTGAGGCCCAGAGAGAAGTGGGTTGCGGGCAGAATTTCACCTTGAGTGAAAGGTCAGGTGAGGACTAACCTTGAAACCCCACAGAGAATCCTCCCAGCCTCTGATGCCAACCAGACAGCCCAGCGGGGTGTGGGGGCCACAGGAAGGAGCCGCTAGCCGTGGGGACACGCAGCACAAAGAGCCTCTGCCCCCAGGCCCACCGGGCGCCCAGCGAGCCCAGGCAGTGAGGACAAAGCTCCCAAGAGCTGGGGGCGATGGGCGGGCTGTGCCCTCCTGCTTCGTCCTGGCCTTTGAGGGGTTCTCAGCACCCCCACCCCACCCACCCCACAGTTCTCAGCCCCCAGCATTTGCTGAGTAAAAACAAGACCCAGGCCCAAACCCCAGATTTCTTAGACCTCAGCCTCCTTTCTCCAAGTGCAAAGGAAAAAAAAGGGGAGTCACAGCAGGTGCCCCCTCCCCCGCCTGTACCCCACCTAGCAAGGATGTGCAAGGCAAGCAGTTCCCACACCCTGTTCCAGGCACTGCAGACACTTCCTTACAAGGCAGCAGCGCTGAGCTGTCTCCAGGGCAGGTGGGGGCCTGGGCAGGGCTTGAGCCACCTGGCTTGGCCCAGCCCTGACGCACCCGCTGGTGAGGAATGTGGGCGCCGCCCGGGCTGGCCCTGGGAAAGCTGCCCCCCCTTGGCTCCACCAGGCCCTGACTCAGCCTGGGTGGGCTGGGAAGCTGCAGCCTCAGCAGGACCGAGTCTCTCCCGCCCCACCCTCCCGGCCGGCCCCTGGGGATGGAAGCAGAGGACAGCCCGTGCCTAGAGCCAGAGAGCCACCACCAGGCCGCTGGACTTGGGGGCAGCAGGGACACGGGCAGACCTTCCCCTGGCCTGTGCTCCCGGGGGCCGCTCACAGCACACACCCCCAAATATCGGGAGGACTGGGGTTCTGAGTCTGGCCTATAGGACCAGAGCCCCAGGCCCAGGCCTCAGATTCCCCTGTGCAAAAGGGGCCAGTGAGAGGCCCTCCCCTGCCCCCACCGCAGGACTTAGGGGGCGGCCTCTGCACCTGGAAGCATTGACAGCACCGGCAGAATTTTCTCTTTCCCTTTGTTACACCTTCCCCTCGACCTGTGCTGTTCCTTCGTCACGTGCCACGTCCCGGCGCAGTGCCCCTGACCAAGCAACCCCTCACACTCCTTCCCGTCCTCTCTCGAAACCAGAGAAAATTCACCCGCCGCGCTTGGGCGAACCTCGCCGATACATGAGTTGCAGTGGCCACCCCTCCATCTCCACGCATCAGGCACTGGCCAGTTGGCCCCAGCTTTGACCAGGCCTGGTGACGGGGGTGCGTGGGGGCTGCCCGGTCAGGGAGGGAGCCGTTCGACCCTCGGGCTCCGGCTGCCCAAGTCGTGGGAGGACTTGCCAAGCCCAGGGCCGGGTCAGCGCCAGGCCACAGACGAGTCCAGTGATGCAGGTGCAGGGCAGGGAGAGGTGCGCCTTAGAATTTTTAAACTTGCCCTTTTTGAATGGGTTTTGTTATTTGTTTATTAAGATAAATATATAAAATTTTTAATGGAAAGGAATTTTAATATAATTAGGGTATCATATAGAAAGGACAAAGACTATAGTTATTAAGTATTTAAAGTTATTTATTTTTTTGAGGGTAAAAGTTTAGTTAAATAGGACTGACTGGTTTAAAGCAAGGTTTAAAAGCCTGCCACATGTTTAAAGGACTTTTTAGTAGAGACTTATAGAAAAGGGTTAGAAAGAGTTAGATAAATTTGGGAGGAAAAGAGCAAAATTAAAATTAAGATGAAAGTTGCTATTGTTAACTTTTTCACGGGTTTTTTACCGACATCTGTTTTAACTAGCTTAAGACTAAAGAGCAAGCGCAGTTTTTGACCTTCCCTCTTTCCTGGGGACGACCCTGTTACAAGGCCAGGGGCCTGTCACCCAGTGAGGCTGTTCTTCACCCCCAGGTCGGGGCTGTGCTCACCACTCAGGAGTTCCCCGAAGGCTGGGGCCATGTTTCTCCCTCAGACAGGGGGCTCCCCAGGACTGACACTCCAGCTGCCTTTATCTTCCCACCATCCCGGCCCTGGGACCCGGAAACCACAATCCAGTGAAGGCCAGGAAAGCTGTCCCCCGCCCCCCTGCTACCTCTGCCCAGCTCCCCAGCTCCCCAGGCCCTGGCACCCCCAGCCAGTAGGTGCTCCTACCCCGCCCTGGGGCCCCGGAGTCCCCCTCCTCAGGGAGGAGACCCAGTTGTCCCAGGCACAGAGGGCCCGTGGCACCCTCCCTCCCCTGAGCCACTGATGGGGGGGGGGCTTTCTCCCTCGGACCCCCACTTCTCTCCTGAAACCAGCACAGGCCTCCCAGCCGGCCCTTCTGCTTCAGGCCCAGGAGGGTCCCGGGACTGGGAGCAGGGCTGGACTTGGGGACACTGGAGCCAAAGGTTCTGGGACACCAGCCTGACTGGCAGGGGCTTAGAAGGGAGAGGAAGTATCTCCGCAGTGGGCCCCACAGCCCCACAGCCCCACAGCCCCCTGCCCTCTGCCCTCACCCCCAGGCTGCTCCCAGCCAAGCTCCCAGGCCAGCACGGGCGGGCGCGGCGCTGGCAGGACAAACAGTCTCCAGTGCTGGGTGTTGTGCCGGTTACCAAGGAGGGAGGCTGGGCTGGCTCTGCGCCCTGTTTGGGCCCCAGGCTGAATGCGTGGGTGGGGAGGGCAGGCTGAGGATTTGGGGTGTGGAGCCTCACTTCCCGCTCCCAGGGCCCCAGGGCAGGGAGGGCCGCTGGGACTTGCCTCTCCCAGGGCCCTTTCAGACTTGCTCCCACCCTGCCTTTCTGCTGGCTCTGGGAAAGCATGGCCAGGTGTTGCGGGCGGGGCTCCTCTGCCATCCAGGGGGCACCGCGGAGCTGGGGCCCCAACCTCCCTGTACTGCAACGTTCCGTGCCCCTAGGATGACCACCTCAGCTGGGCTCAGGCTGCCCGAGGGGCCCCAGCAACCCAGGGGGCTCCCACCCCTCTGTGGGCCTGGCTGCCCCTTTGGGGAGGGTCAGGACCACCTGGGTGGCCCCGGGGCCTCCTCTCGCCCTGCTCTCTCCTCCAAGGGCTGAGGGGTAGAGGACGCAGTAGTGGGTAGCAGCACAGCCCGCTGGGAGCCCCTGGAGCTCGGGGTCCTCGGCCCTAGCCCAGGGTTGACACCCCTGGGTCCCCGCGAGCAGCTGGGTGCAGGAGCCAGGGCTGTGGCCAGCAGTGGTGTTGCTGTGGCCGCTGGCCTCCGTGGCAGGGGCTCGGGGACTCCCCTTTCTCCTTTCCCTAATGGCCTGGCCAAAGCCAGACGAATCCCAGTCTGAGCCCTGGTGACTTCCATGCCTCAGGTCCCCCACAACCTCAAATGCCAGCCACCACTCACCAGGTCACTTATGGAGCACCGGCTGTGCACCTGGCTCTTTGCCCCGGGCTGGGAAGGCAAGAGGGAGGCCTGGTCCCAAAATCAGGGACAGGAGCCCTAGCCAGCACCTAGCAGACAAGCAGAGGAGGCTGGGGCAGGGAGGCCTGAAGAAGCTCAGTCTCGGGGGAGGAGGCAGCAGCAGGGGAGCCGAGGAGAAACTTAAGGGGCATCTAGGCAATGGCACAGAGCGCGGGCATTTGGGAAAGGGGTGCAGAGCTGAGGCCAAGAGGCCAGCAGGGCAGGGCTGCTCTCCGGGAGCCAGCCCCAGGCTGAGCGTGGGGTCGTCACAAGGGGAGCCCAGGACGCATCTCCCCACAGACATTGTCTGGGCCAGAGAGGTTCTGGACACCCCAAGACCTAGGCCTGTGTCTTGGATAAACACATGAGCTAATGCCCATTCAACGCAGACCGGCCCTCCAAAGCTACAAATTAACAGAACAAAGAGGCCTGTCCATACAGGCGCCCCAGCCACTGGGTCTCGGGATGGAGGTTCATGGGCACTGAGCTGGCTGGGAGCTGGGGTTCCTGAGCAGGGACACCTCAGACTGGAGCAAGGCCACAGGCCACACCCTCAAATACCCAAAGGGCTGGGTCCCGGGGCCGGACAGTGAGAGCGCTGAGCCCTGGGAAATGAAGCTCCTTCCGGAACTGCTGCCATGGTTTGGGGCCTGAAACGAGGGCACCCCAGAGTGGCTGGTCCTCCTCGATTAGATTCTGGATTAGATCAGGAAGCCTCCCAATGTCTACAGTGCAGAAGGGCGTGGGTGTGCGGGCCACGGGAAGCAGGGAAGTGAGGGAGTCTGGAGCTGGGGCCGTGGGCTGGGGCGAGGGGGCTGAGGGCCATCTCGCCCAGTGGTGCCCTTGACAGGAGGGAAACTGGCTCAGAGTCAGAATCAAACTGGGCTAAACCCCAGGCCCAACTCCCATGCTCCACCCAGCACCCACCACCTCCCCAGGAACACCCTGGAGCAGCAGCTTGGAAGACAACATGCAGCAGCCGGCAGGCAGACCCCAGCCCAGCAGAAGGGACCGCTGCTGCACAGCCCCTCAGTGCTTTGCTCCCAACACTTCTTTTTTTTTAAGATTTATGTATTTATGCACACAGGAACTGGGGTACAGGCCAGAGGTGCAGGGGCGGGGTGGTGAGAAGATTCAGCAGAGACATAGTGGGAGCAGAACAGGCAGGCTGACTGAAACAGACTACTGAGGGGAGCAGCGGGTGAGACAGGAGAGGTCTGCTGCGCCATGTGGGCCCCCTCCCCGGCTGGGGATGGAGCTCCTGCCACAGTGGGCTTCGATAGCTTGATAGCGCTGAGACTTTAACCCCTGTGCCACCAAGGAGGCCCCTACTCCCAACACCCCTGCGTCCCAAGGCCTCCCCACCTCACAGCAGGCAGAATTGTCCTCCCACAACAGAAAAAGAAACTGAGGCCAAAAAGGCCAGGCTGCCCCCAAAGTCCTTCTACACAGCCTCTGGGGAGGGCTCTGTGCTTATTCGCAGGTCCTTAGCTCAGGCAGTGGGAAGCCCTGACTTGCCAGGCGGAGGGCAAGGGTGAGTCAGGAGGGGGCGGGGTTGCTCAGAGCAGCGGCACAGGGCCAAGGGCAGAGTCTCCCATCCAAGACAGGAAGTGCTCAGAGAGCAAGATGCTAAAGGCCCTGGTCCCCCACCCCATGCCCACCAGGACCCCTGCGCCCCACCTCCTCCCTCTGGCACCTCCACTGTCTTCCTATAGCTGATTTCTAGCCCTGGGCCACCAGGGGAGCGTTAACACTGGCCTTGGTACGGGGATAAGAAGAGGGTTGCTCTGGCCCCAGGACCGCTCTGGACAGTCCAGAGGTGTGGGGGGGTCACCTGCATTTTCAGCGGTGCTGTCCAATGCTGGGGACACAGGATGAACTGGACGTGCGCCTGTCCTCAGGGAGTCTGCTGCCCGTGGCAAACAGGGAGGGACACCCAAATCCCGGGAGCAGGATGTCTGGGGCCTTCACAGCTGCCTGTCCTCAACTAGGGGTGGACCGGGCAGAGGAGGATCCCTGAAATTTAAATCTTCCAGAGCTTCCTAACCGTACAAAGAAAGGCGCGTGTAGAGTGGGGAGCAGAACAGGCAGACTGCCTGACAGTCCCCGGACTACCTCCAGAGTGAAGCACCATGTCCCCAGCGCCAGGATCGCCAAACAGCGCGGGCGCCTCCCAGAGCCCCTGGGTGCCTTCCCAGACCACTCCCCCACCTCCACCCCCACCCCAGGGTGCCAGCCGCTCCCCACTGCACAGACTGCAGCTTCTGCGCTTCTCTAACAGGCTCCGGGCAGCCCCTTCTCCTTGTTCAGTGTCCCACCCACCAGGGGCTCCCCGCCTAGGGAACCTCACGGTGGGAACAGGCGTGCAGGCTGTGACAGAACCCCAAAAAGGGCCTTCGGGCAGGGGGACCTGGGCGTCAGAGGCAGAGGGGTGGGAGGCAGCCCAGCAGGATGCCCGCTCCCACAGCAAGTGTGCAGCGCTCCTGAAAGGACCACCCCCCAAGAAGGCCAGGTGCCCCAACTCCAGACCTGCTGCCAGGGGGGACCCCAGAGAGGAGCCAGGCCTGGTTGGCAGCCTGAGGCCACCCCCAACCCAGCTGTCTGTAAAAGGCACCAACGGGGTTTCCTAAGCCCATGCAAATGACATGCAAATACCCCAGGCTCCCAGAATGCCAGAGGGCCAGACCTCCAAACTCCCGGTGGAGAGATCGAGCCCCTGCCGCTGACCTCAGCGGCTCCTGATTCCCGGAACAGCCGTCCAGAGCTCAGCTTTCTGTTCTTCATCCGCTCACTCAGCTTCGATAGCCCAGAGCTGCAGATCCCAGACTGGCTCCGGCCCTGCCCCCCAGAAGCTCACAGTCCCCCGGAAAGGACAGGACACAAACACAGCCACCCCTCCCCAGTAGGACCCGGCCTTCCTCAGCCCTTGGGGACGCAGCGGTGCTGGGTGTGACCTGAACTCCCAGCTGGCTCGAGCTTCAGAGCTTGGGCCTGGGCCACACTCGGCCAGCAGGCCCAGCAGCTGTGTGCAAGTGCCCCGCAACCCACAGGCGGCAGGGTGCACTTGGAGCCAGCAGAGCAGGGTCAAATCCCAGCTGGGCCCCTCATTCATGGCGGGCACATGTCTCCCCATTCCAGAACTGGGGCCCTAAGCCTTAAGGTGCCCACCAAAAACAACAGTCCACCTACCAGGTCCCCAAGACTGCTCAGTGAGACAGAGCCTGTCAAGCACCCCCATGGAGTAGGGCAAAGCCTTTGAGAATCGGGAGACTTTTTTCAAGTCAAGGGTGACTAAGACACCAGGGAAGCTTTTGGGCTGAAGGAGATGCCCTGTATCTTGACTGCGGAGGCAGGTCCCGGGTGTACATTTGTCAAAACTCATGACCTCTGCACTTAAGTTAGGTGACTAATTCGATAATGTTGAATTTTCAGAGACCAGAGGGACGGGACCGTGGTGGGTGAACGGACAGGTGCTTCCTGAGGAAGGGGCTGCCAAGGCAGGCCTGGAGGTGTGCGACAGCCAGGAGCAGGGGCCGGCAGCCTTCCCTGGGTGCTCCTGGCAGGGATGGGGAGAGTCAGGGGCCAAAGCCACAGAGAGCCCTGCCCCCTTGGAAGGTGCCAGAGACAGGGGCTCGCTGAACCCTCTGGAGACTGAGGCCATCAGCCACCTACTCTGCACCAGGCTCTAGTTTGGGGCTTCACCTAGATCTGGGGCCCTAGAACTAAGGGTGGTTTTTACATTTTTTTTAAGGATTTATTTATGCATACAAGAACTGAGGTACAGGCTGGAGGCAGGGGCAAGAGGATTCACCAGAGACAGAGTGGGGAGCAGAACAGGTAGATTGACTGAAACACACTGCTGAGGGGAGCAGCGGGCGAGGCAAGAGAGGTCTGCTGCGCCATTGGGTCCCCTCCCTGGCTGGGGATCGAACTTGTGCTGCAGTGGTTGTGGCTGCTCCACAGTGCGGTGCTCAACACGCTGTGCCACCAGGGAGGCCTGGTTTTTACATTTTTAAGTAGTTCTTTTTTTTAAGAAATGAAAAAAGAGAGAGAGTCAGTGCCCTATGGTGGAGAATTACTGGGGCTTGGGCGGTGGGGTGTGTGGTGACATTTGGCACACAGCACACAGCACGCAGCAGCTGTGTGCAAATGCCCCGGGAACATTGTAGGGAGGTGAACCTGTATCCCTAAAACATACACAGTGTTGTAGACCATCTTTACCCCAACAAACATAGTTTTTAGAAGTTTCAAAGAATTATTTTGTGACATGGAAAATTGTTTGAAACCCAAAGTTCAGTGTACATAAATATTTATCGGGACACGGACTCAACCACTGGCCCACAGGCTATCCACACTTGAAGGACAGAGCTAAGTATTGTCAAAAGAGGTCACATGGAGACCACAGGGTGGGGCACAGCCTGAAATATTTATCATCTGGCCTTTACAGAAAAAGCCTGCCTGAGAATTAGAAGTACAGACCACGCTGTACACGAGGTAGAACGAGGGTGCCAGGCAGGCTTTCTCCCCTGCTGCGGTGGTTCAGTTGGGATCTAACTGGCAGGGTTACTTATTCCACCCCAACAGGTAAACTTGACCTAACTCCTCAGCTCACCTGGCAGAGCAGCAGCGCCCCCTGCCGGCAATCGGGTTGCTGGTAGACACTCCCTGAGCCCCGACTCCTAGTGTCTGCCGCCACCTGGTGGCCTTCTCTGGAAGCGCAGCAGCCAGGGACCCAGACATTGGGCAAGAGCTTACCAAAGGCGAGAGAGGGAGAGTAGGTAGGTAGGGCCTTTGCAGACGTGTGTGGCAATTGCGAGACCAATGAGCAAACATTATGCGCAGGGATTGACGCCTCCAAGTTAGTGTCCACTGAAAATGTCTCCCTTGTCCCTACTTATTATTTGATGGATGAGAATACATGTAACAGTTGCACCATGGGGCTGGCATGTGCTTAGCAGACGTTGGTTGACTGTGCTTCTAAATCTCTAATACCTGGCGAAGAGTATGAGCTGCAGCGAGGATTTTGATAGGAGAGACTTGACCTGGGTCTCCTGCTGGCCAGAGGCCCCCTGCCTGTGCATTGGTTTTGCATGCTCCGTTCTTTCTTCCCTTCAATCATTATTCACTCATTCATTTCTCAACACTGAGAGATATGCTGTGCTGGATGCTGAACTGTTGAGCACTGGGAAACTCCTCACCTTGTTGATGTGAGAAGGCTTCAAAGATTATGAAGAACAGGTGAGTTACCCAGATGGAGAGGGAGGGTGCATGTGCAAAGCCCCAGCGCCAGCAGGTTATTGAGAAAGGAGGGAGCAGGGAGCAAGATGAGGCTGGGAAGGGAAGAAGACATGCCAGGTAGAGCCCCCAATGCCAGGGGAAGTGCCGGGTTTGACAGGGAGCCACCTGGGGTCTGGGAAATGACAGGGCACCTTCTGCACTTTGACTCACCCATACCATGACTGGGCTGTTTTCATTGCTGGAAAGTTCTTCTTCATCCGGGGATGAAACCTGTTACCCTACAACTTCCTCTGAGCACAGGAAGTGTCCCTCTCCAGGTAGACACAGGGGAACTCACCTGCGTGACAAAGGCAGTCTCAGTACAGGTTTGGAGGGGAGCTCCTGGGGCCAAACTCTGTGTGGGAACCCCAGCTCGTCCCCTTACTGGCTCTGTGGTCTCAGGTCTGTTACATAACCTTTCTAAACCTCCATTCTCTCCTCTGGATAAGAGACAGAATAACCTCCCACCCCCTGCTGAGGCACACGAGAGGGACGGTGGTGGAAGTGTTTCCCTCCATTCCCTGGATAGTAGGTGATGGCCACCACGGGTGTGCGCATCGTGTGCCACTCCATTCCCATACAGTGCCTGACACTCGCTGTTAGTTACATGAATGAATGCATGCATGCATGCATGCATGAATGAATGATTTCCGCGATGTTTACAGGAAAATACAAATGGGCATCTGCTGGGCAATACTCGCCGCTCCCAACTCAGCCAGCAGCACCCTCGCCCCCATCACAGCCCAGGCCCCCAGGGGATAGGCCCACAGTTCAGGCCACAAATCCCGGAAATAAACCCGGCTCGGTCCTGAGTGCTCGCGGCGCCCTCTGCTGGCAGGCCCGCCTCCGCCTCCCTCCAGCGCTCGCCGCGCAGTCAGTGCCCCATCCCTTCTATCGGTAAAAGGGCTCAACTTCCCGGCAGCCCCATCCTTTCCCTATACACCCCCTAGTCCATGGAAGCCCTAGGCCAGCTTGGCCCTTCCTGTCTTCTCTCCCGCTCCCACAGCAAACGTACTTAGGCATCCTTAAATCCCCACCCGTCTTCCCCTGTTCTCTTACTTGGACATGGGATAAAGTGGAATCATCAAATGTGAGAGTAGGAAGGGACTTTTTCAAATTTCCATTTTGTATCACCTTATTATTATTATTAACTATTGCAGCTACCACTGATTGGACATTTGCAGTTTGGAGATCCTTGCAATATCCTGGAAGCCTCTCTGTAAGACAGATGCTTTTGCGTTGTTGATCTGTGGCCATGCCTGCAGCCTTGAATGCAAGAGGCACTTGGGAGCATGGGCTCGGGGTACACACGCCTGGTGGTGGACACCTGGACATGGTGTGGTCCTGCGCGAGTGGGCACACCTGAGCAAGGGGGCTGAGCATGTAAGGGGAGCCACAGAGGGCAGAGGCAGCAGAGGGTTGTGTGGCTGAGTGCGGTAGAGAGCAGCGGAGAAAGCCAGAGAGCCCGAGAGCCCATCACACATGGTGTATAAGATCATTAAGAGCCTCACAAATCCACTGAGGGCTCCCTGACTCTCCTGTGCCGGCTCTGCCCTACTCCTGCCTCCACCACACTCTCCCTCTGTGGGTGCACAGGTGTACCGGTCATCAAAGTCACTCGGAAGAACGTCCAGAAACCTAGTGGGTTTTCATAGACGTGCCACGAGCTGGCTCTAAATCGCCCTTTCCTGGCACAGACTTACTCAGGGCTGCCAGGCCGAACCAAGAGCCAAACCTCCCGACCCTCTGCCGGGTGCTCTTTCCAGGCCGCCAGAACCTCTTGGACAACGGACCACAGAGTAGTAGACCGGGTGGGGTGGGGGGACGGAGGAGAAGGATTGTAGGCTACTTAAGCCCCAAAGAAAGGGCACTCCTTAACAACCCCTCGAGGGTTTACCTGTCTGGCCTTTGGCCCTGGGAAGATGGGAGGAACCGACGTACAGCACCTGTATCCCAACACCCGGTCTATGCTGCCATCTTGAGGCCATGGCAGGAAGTGCGCCTGTTCTGCTACTCTGCCTTTCCCCTGAACTGAGGGAAACCAGACTTTGCTGGGGTGGGAGCAGATCAGGATAGGAAGAAGACATTGCGCATGCCCTGGAGGAACTTACAGGTGGGGAAGGGTGGACTCCAAGCGGCAGGGTCCAAAGCCGACTCAAGACCAGGTCCCACCAGAACAGGTCATGCAAAATGTTCCCAAAGACCAAGGGAACATGCCCTAGAGGAGGCTCAGGCAGGCTTCAGGCTGCAAGGGACACTGAAGACGGGCCTAAGGGGGCAGTAGAGCTGGGGGTAAGGATGAAGGAAGGCACTTTTTTTTAAGATTTTTATTTATGCATATAAGAGCTGGGGTATAGGCCAGAGTCATGGGGCGGTGAGGGAATTCACCAGAGACAGAGTGAGGAGCAGGACAGGCAGATTGACCGAAATACAGTGTTGAGGGGAGCAGCGGGCAAAGCAAGACAGGTCTGCCATGTGGGTCACCTCCCTGGCTGGGGATTGAACTCACGCTGCAGTGACTGCGGAAGCCCCACAGTGTGGTGGTCAACCCCTTGTGCCAATAGGGATGCTCCAGGAAGGCACTTTGAATAGAGGCACCAGAGCAAAGGCTCAGAGGCAGAAATATCTGAGCCCTAGGCTCTCCAGTTTGTCCTCAGCCTGGGTCAGGTGTTATTAAGAGGAGAGTTATTTGGGAGCCTAATGGGCAAGGGGAGTCTAAAGCACCAGCCTTAGGCAACGGGAAGCCAGCAAAGTTCTCAGCAAGCACAGCACAACCAGCGACCAGCGACCTCTACTGGAAAATGGTGCAGTCACTACAGAGGAAGGGAATGAACTGGCCACCAGGAAGTTCCTGGGAAAGTAGATGGAAGAAGGCATGGGTGCACGCTGGCAGAGCCAGACCAGCAGAAGGGGAGGACTTCAGCTGGAGCTGCTATCAGACAACTGGAAAGCATAAATTATAAGACAGAAGCAATTGCTCTCATGTACAGACGTCATGGTAAACAAAGCACTTTGGTATTTATCGAGCCCCTAGTCCACACCCGGCCCTGTGCTAGATGGTTTGGTGTACGTCAGTCTGCGGTGTTCAAGTGCAGTGGAGGAGACAGACACTAACCAGGAGCCCTGATACACAGCAAGGTGTATGGTGTACCAGAAGGCGTGAGGATTCACACAGAAAGGAGCAGTGACGCAGAGAAAGGCATGCTGGGGGCTGGGAGGGCAGTACTGAGGCTGGGAAGGGAAACTTTGAGGCTAAACTTGGCACTAGAGACAGCACAGACCGGGAGAGTCCTCTCTGAACACCCCTTATCTGTCTACAGACAGAGCCTCCAAAAGGAGCTCAGCCGTCACACACACCAGTCAGGGAAGACCATCACCAGCCAGAGAGCAGGCCAGGGGGACGCTACCCTGGGCTGTTACTACATAATCTTCAGGAAACTCCCAGTTCTCCTAAAGTCCTACTCATTTTTCCAAAAAATCATTTACTTTCCCATAAGAGACTTTCCCTATTAAGTGGTATTCAAGTCTAAGTCTAAGTCACTTCAGGGAGTTACTGGATTTCCCCTGGGTGTTCCCATCTAGTCGTGAGGCATGCGTCAACTTCCGTTTGCTTTTCTCTTCTTAATCTGTCGTCTTTACAGGGCTATGGTTCCCAGGAACTCAGAAGGGTGGAGGAAAAAGCATGTTTCCCTCCCCTACAAGACTGGGGAAGAAAACTCTGTGACTCTTTGCCGACAGGTTCAAAGATGGGACATTTCCAGCATGCAGAAGCCCCGCGAGGGAGCTGGCGTGACTGCAGTGCTTGGAAGGCGCTGAGCACAGTGTCAGGGGCTTATCTCGGGAAGGCTCCCAGAACACCAGACTTTGACTTGTGAACAGAGGCGCGTCCTCAGGTCACTTACGCCTTCATGAGATGGGAATACCTCAGGCTGCTGTGGGGAGCTGGGGGCGAGGTCGGGAGATGATTGTCTGGGGGGCTATTGACTGGGTTGGGAGCTGAGGGGCTGCAAGTCCTTGTCAGACTATGGAACAATGGTCCAGGAAACCCCGGGGCTCCCTAGCCAATTGGATGTGGGAGGAAGAGAAAAAAGCCAGAGTGCTTTCCCTACCAGATGGAGATGCCGTGGACCACAGGGGAGGCCTGTGGCTGGGAGGCTGAGGATGGTGTCTTGGGCAAGCTAAGTTCAGGGTGTTTACTGAACATCACGGAAGGACTACACATGTTTCAGCGTCATTTATCCTGCTTGGTAACTCTGTGTGTGTTTTTGCGTGCTTTACTGCCGCAAAATAGACATGACAAAATGTATCACTTGAAGTGTATGATTCAGCGACATTAAACACATTCACACTTTTGTCCAGTGAGCATCATCAATTAAATCATGGTCATTGGGGCCTCCCTGGTGGCGCAGTGGGTTAAGCAACGCACTATGAAGCAAACTGCAGCCACTGCAGCACGAGTTCGATCCCTGCTGCCGGCCAGGGAG
>JAGFMF010011782.1:1042677-1054637 GCA_019455555.1 Galemys pyrenaicus | reverse complement strand
TTGATCTGCCTGTTCTGCTCCCTGCTCTCTGTGGTGAATCCTCTCACCACCACCCCACACCTCTGGCCTGTACCCCAGTGCTTGTATGCATAAATAAATAAATCTTTAAAAAAAAATCATAGTCATTGGAGAGAGACCTGCAGCCCCTCACCCCTCTCCAGCAGAGGTGGGGGGCTGACAACTCCCACCCACTAAATCACACATTTTGTCCCTCTGACAACCAGCCCCCATGCTGAAGTCACCAGAGAACCCCAGCCATAAAGAATATACAATATGGGGCCTCCTTGGCAGTGCAAGGGGTTGAGTGCTGCACTGTGGGGCTTCTGCAGTCACTGTAGCACGAGTTTGATCCCCGGCCAGGGAGGGGACCCACATGGCACAGCAGACCTCTCCTGCCTCGCCTGCTGCTTCCCTCAGCAGTGTCTTTCAGTGGATCTGCCTGCTCTGCTCCCCTCCCCACTCTGTCTCTGGTGACTCCTCTCACCACCTCCTTCCTCTGGCCTGTACCCCAGCTCTTGTATGCATAAATAAATAAAATCTCTAAAAAAAAAAGAATATATGATATGAATTTTAGAGGCTCTTGTGTCAGGAAGCAGGACCTAAAACTACACATTGTCATGAAAGATGTTCCTGCCACTCCTATCACTCAAGAAAGTACACGGATTTTAGTAGCTCTAAATCCTACACCTACACCGGGAAGACAATATCTGCAAACTAACAAAGGTGTCTCAGGGGCTCCAACCAAAACCCCAGGCCAGTCCTGAAGCAAAATCAAACCTCATTCTATTCCACAAAGAAAATCCTGTCCCTGGGGCCTCCCTGGTGGCCTAAGGGTTAAGTCTCAGTGCTACCACCTAGACGACCTGAGTTCGATCCCTGGTCAGGGAGGGGACCCACATGGTGCAGCAGACCTCTCCTGCCTCACCCGCTGCTCCCCTCAGCAGTGTGTTTCAGTAGAGCTGCCTGTTCTGTTCCCCACTCTGTCTCTGGTGAATCCTCTCACCACCACCCACTACCACACTCTAGCCTAGAGCCCAGTTCTATGCAAAATAAATAAAATAAATTTTAAAATCTAAAAGAAAAAAATCCTGTCCCTGAAAGCACCAATGAGCAGTTAATATTTTTATAAAAATTCCACATAAGTGGAATCCCTGGTTGTGCAGGGGTTAAATCTCAATACTATCAACCATCGCCAGCCACTGTAGTATGAGTTCAATCCCTGGCCAGGGAGGGAACCCACATGGCGCAGCAGACCTCTCCTGTCTCGCCTGCTTCTCCCCTCAGCAGTGTATTTCAGTAAGTCTGCCTGTTCTGCTCCCCACTCTCTCTGGTGAATCCTCAGTACACACACACACACACACCCCACACCTCTGGCCTACACCCCAGTTTTTGTATGCATCAATAAATAAAATATATCTTGAAAAAAAATTCCACAGAAGTAATGAGGTAAGGCAAGTAGAGCACCGTGCACAAGGTTTCCTTCCCCAGTTTCCCTAAGAGCCATCATTTCTGCCAGGCCCTCTCTCTCCATTTGTCTTCACACTGCAGTTTGCTGCAATGTTTCTGGTCCTATTGATGTGCCTCCCTCTTCCCTTTAGGTCTTCCCTGGAGACAGGAGATGCTCTGGTGTCTCCATCCTCCTCCAGCATCTAAGCTCCATCCAGGATCCTCCAACTGACAACTAAGGCACCTGGAGTTACTTGCATCAGAGGGTGAGATAGGGGAGGGGAGTTATAAACAAGAGTTTTTCTGATACTTACAGGAAAGGAAACCGAGAATCAGAAATTGTTCAGGTCATCTGAGGACATAGAGCAGACAAGTAGCAGAACAGCATTTCAAAGTTTTCTTTGACTCAGAACTCTAATCACTCCAGCAGGGCCTCCATGTAGGAACTGAGACCCTTCCCCTGGGCCCAGGCTGCCATGGAAGTAGTTCACAGAGCCTCAGGAACACTGGAAGGAAGAAGGTGAAACACATTTTAAAGGGTTAAATTGCTCTCAGGCCTTAGAGAACAAAATAAGAACACCCAGCGTTCACTTTGCAAAAACGCCTAGCTTTCCCTTCCCAGACACAACAGAGGCTAGAATTCATCTACAAAGGATGTCAGCTGACTATACACTGAAGGACACACAGAGCGGAGCCCCCAAGCCTCCGGGGGTCAGCAGACTGCAAATGTGGGAGTGGGGGTGTATCCAGAGGCAAGGGGCCCACCAACAGAAATTCAGAAACTCCGTTTCTCTCAAGAAGAGCCTCTTGATACTTCTACACGTACAAATGCTCTGTAACCAGCCAATGAACTTCAGCCAAGTCCATTTCTTTGCCATTAGTCCATGCAAAAACCAATAAAATTTAACTCCTCTGTCCTCAGCCTAGGTCCCCAAGATCTACACAACCTCTTCACCTTTCTTAAGTTGGGTGGCAGATTTGATTTTTTTTCTCCTGCCTCCTTGTCAGTGGGCTTGCACTTAAGCGCTTTCTTTTCTGAAAGCCTGGCACCGTAGTAATTGGCTCCTGTGCACATCGGGCAGCAAGCCCATTGCTTGGTAGCAAACTGCATACACGTGCATACCCACTCAGATCTGCACGCACATGCATGCACATACTCACATGCACATAGCTCATACATTTATTCTCAAAGCGCATCCCCATATATTCACACACTCACCTGCTCACACACATATCTCTCTACTGCCACAATGCTCACCCTTCTCTGAATCACAACTGGATCCTGCTAATCTGCCTAACTCCTCAGGAGCTGGCATTCACCCAACATCGTATAATGTTGGTCAAATGGGAACCCAGTCACTGTTTGTTAAAAGAATTAAGGGTTAAAATTATTGTTTAGGGGGCCTCCCCCGTGGTGCAGTGGGTTTTAAGCAACACACTATGACGCAAAACACAGCCACTGCAGTACGAGTTCGATCCCTGCCACCAGGCAGGGAGGGGACCCACATGGCGCAGCAGACCTCTCCTGTCTCACCCGCTGCTCCCTCAGCAGTGTGTTTCAGTCGATCTGCCTGTTCAGCTCCCCACTCTGCCTCTGGTGACTCCTCTTACCCCTCTGCACCTTTGCCCTACACCCCAGTTCTTGCATGCATAAATAAAATAAATCTTAAAAAATAAAATTATTGTTTAAGTCCTACAGTATGCTGCAGTGATTGCCTGTCCACAGTATACTGACCACCAGCACTCACTCTTCAAACATGTAGCATCATCTCCCAACTCTAGCAGAGCATTGGGGTGCGTTCCCAAGCTCACCCTACCAAAGAAATGGCTAACCCCCTTACCAAGACAGAACCACCTGGAGACTTCTGGGGGAAACCTAGCCCCTCCCGGGTGACTGCAGCTCAATAACAAGAAGGCCATCTCCACACCAGCTGATGTACTTGTCCAGCCCTGAGACTCTTACCTACAAGGGTCAACAACACCTGCTTTGTCAGGATCCCACTGGTCATGAGTGAGAAACACATCGCAGCACCCAGAACCTCGTAGGTGCTCAATAAAATGAAAATCTAATTGCTGCCCAGAGTTCCTCGCATGAAAGTCCTACCTGTGGGTAGAGGGGACAGTAGCTTGGCTGTTTGTGGCAAAGGATGAGGTCAGCAATATTCTTCAGTTTATTTTTTTTTAAGATTTATTTACTTATGCATACAAGAGCTGGGGTACAGGCCAGAGTCCAGGGCTATGAGAGGAGTCACCAGAGACAGAGTAGGGAGCAGAACAGGTAGATGGACTGAAACACACTGCTGAGGGGAGCAGCAGGCACAGCAGGAGAGGTCTGCCGCACCATGTGGGTCCCCTCCCTGGCCAGAGGCAGGGGTCGAACTCATGCTGCAGTGGCTGTGGTTTGCCTCATAGTGCATTGCTTAACCCACTGCGCCACCAGGGAGGCTCAATATTCTTCAGTTTAGAACTGTCTAGACAGTACTGCCCAATAGAAATATAATTCATGCCACCTGCATAAGCTTAAATGTCCTAGTAGTACATTTTTTAAGGAAAAAGAAATAGATGAAATTAATTCTAATAATGTATTTCATTTAACTTAATATATCCAAAATATTATTTCGATAAGTAATCAATATAAAAGTATTGAGGTAAGGGCCTCCCTGGTGGTGCAGGAGTTAAAATCTCAGCGCTATCAAGCTATCCAGCCACTGCAGCACAAGTTCTATCCCCAGCCAGGGAGGTGATGCACATGGCACAGCAGACCTCTCCTGTCTCACCCGCCGCTGCTCCCCTCAGCAGTGTATTTCAGTAGATCCGCCTATTCTGCTCCCCACTCTGTCTGGTGAATCCTCTCACCCCCTGCGCCTCTGGTCTGCGCCCCAGTCCTTGTATGCATAAATAAACCTTAAATAAAAATAAAATCATTGAGATAGTTTACAATTTTTTTACGCTAAGTCTTCAAAACCTGTGTGTATTTTACACACTAGCACTTCTGCATTCTGACTAACTGAGCCCAGGGCTGGAGAGCCACATGTGACCTGTGGTTGCTCTTGCCCTTTGGGAGCTGGATTTAATTTGGGGAAGTGGGTGAATGCATGGGCGAGCAGGGGCCCTCCAAAGGGTCTCAGGGGCCTCCAAGTGACAGGGGCTAGAGCCAGAGCTCACCTTGAGGAGAGCTGAGTGCTGCTGGGATACAGAGGTGTAGTTGACAGAAAAATGGTGGGGGACAGACCTCTGGGTGTGCGCTGTCAAACCTCTGCATTTCTTCCCTACAAGCGTCAGCACAAACCTGCCCTCTGTCTCCCAGCTGGCAGGAGAGAACTCCAGTTCCTGGGAAGGACTTGCTGAGCCTTGCTACAGACCTGCAGCTGGGTGGACACAGAGGCCTTCCTAGAGACAGAGATTTCCCTAGGTCAATTACGTTAGCTTTAAAATTAAAGTAAAGGGCCTCCCTGGTGGCGCAGTGGGTTAAGCAACGCACTGTGAAGCAAACAGCAGCCACCGCAGCACGAGTTCGATCCCTGCTGCCGGCCAGGGAGGGGACCCACATGGTGCRGCAGACCTCTCCTGCTGTGCCCGCTGCTGCCCTCAGCAGTGTACTTCTGTTGATCTGCCTGTTCTGTTCCCTGCTCTCTGTGGTGAATCCTCTCACCCCCCCATACCTCTGGCCTGTACCCCAGTGCTTTGTATACATAAATAAATAAATCTTTTAAAAAAATAAAATTAAATTAAAGTAAAGTAAAAATGAAATGAGAGGAGGTTGGCCTCAGTGCAAGACAGACTGCTCTACCCAAGCACACCTATGACCTCTCCGCAGGAGAGGAGCCACATCAAAGAGTTCTGCTTTTACCCTCCCAACCCTGCACTGAGTCTGCATTGGGCCATCCGTGTGGCCCTGCCCAGGAAAAGGAAACCAGCAGACCTGCCATACGTCCCCCTCCCTCCTCCTCCTTCCTCAGGAGCTCTGGGAGGACTTCCCAAGGAGGGAGAGGAGGGGAAAGGAGAGTAGAAAGCAGGATGGAGAGGCAGATGCAAGGCGTGGAAAAGAACAAAGCGGAACTGAGCAGGACCTGCTGCACTGGCTGGACGGAGAACTGAGTCCCTGACGAGGGGAGGAATCGTGAGAGGGAGCCTGGCTGAGTTGGGGGAGGGCAGTAAAGCATGACTGACGGGCACATGCAAAGCACGCTAGCCGTAAGCATGAAGCTTGATGACTTTCTACCAGCTGGACCAACACTGACAACATTCCAGACCCCATAAGGCCCCCCCTATGTCCTTTCCCAAATTACACCAGGGGGTAGCGATGGGGGTTAGGAAGTGGAGAAAGGATAGAGGGGTGATGTACCAGTAGAACCCCCTGACACCTAATACATCTCACAATAACCCTGTGCCAGTAGAAGCTGCAGCAAACCCAGGTCTGCACCTGAAGCATACCCTCATTCACTGGGAGCAGCAGGGCACACTGCTCAACTGATTTACATATGTGGGCGTCAGCTCCCAAAAGAAGAATGCAAGAAATATGCATTTATTTGGCTTTCTTTAAATCAAGTTAAATCCTGGGCCAGTTAACGACCCACCAGCTGCTAGAAATCCTTCTTGAATGTGACAGGGGCTCCAGCTGTTCCCAGGAGTCTCTCTAGGTTTTCTGTAGTGCTAGAGTTACAGGAGATCTCTTGGACCACATCATCTATCTGCCCAGGTTACCATGGAGATGTGTATTTCCCCAGAGAATGCAGCCCCTTCCAGGCAGGAGATTCTGCTACTTCCTGGCCAAGTTTGGAGTTCAGGGGAATCTTATCAAGGCTGATGTTCCCCAGGCGTCCCTCACAGCCATGCCCTGGCCACATCCCAAGGAGATCACCAGATAGGCCCCCGCCTCTGTCCCAGCCCACTCTGAGGAGCTGACTCCTGTCCCGGATGCACCCAGATGCTCTCTCACTCCCTTCCAGTGGGAAAATTTGCATAATCCACTTAGAGAAGTTAAAAAACTTTAAGCATTTATCCCACCACACATATCCTTCTCTTTAACTCTCCTCAAAACCCTAAAGGACAGGCATCATTATCCTCTTATGCAGACGGCAAGACAGAGCTGGGAGAGGCTGACACACCCAGGCAGGAAGAGGTTTGGGCCTGGCGCCCATGTACAGACCGCCAGGCTAGTACAGAACGAGGGACACAGTCAAAAATAAGTCACCACCAAGAGCAGGCACAGATGCCACTTTCAAATTTGTCCTAGCTCTGTAAGACTCTGCAAGTGACCTCCCCGCCCAGGTGGGCTCTGCACACCCTCTGAAAGGGTCCCCAACCGGGGTACCTAGAGCTCCAGACTTCAGATGGAGAAGCCATAGATGTTCTTCAATCCTCCTTTTCACAAGGATAAAACGGGAACCCAAGAGATGACAGGATCACCCAGGAAACTGGTGATCACCTAGTACCCCCTCCCTTGGCCCTCTCCCTGAGCTCCCCCTCCCAAAGCGCATCCTGCCCAGGGTGCAAAGCCACAAAGTGTTTGTGGCAATGACTGTCGCTGGTGGCCTGAGGTTGGGGCCCCTGCTGGAGACACTGGGGGCAGGGCTCCCCTCAGAGCTCCCTCCCAGCCCTGCACCAGGAAGCCTGTCCAACAGTCCCCTTGGAGCCAAGAGTGGGACCTCAAAAACAGAGTATTTCTCAACCCTCCTCCAAGGACTCTAAGAGGGAGTCTCCAGGCTGGAGCCGGGGTCCCCGTTCTAGTAAGTAAGTGCCTAAGTGTAAGCCCACACGTTCATGAGACCAGCGTTAGCACCGCGAAGGCCGTGTGCCTACTGGACACACAAGAGAGAAGCCCTGTTCTTCGGGTTCACAGCCTAGTAGGGAGGCAGGTAAAGGAAAGAACAGAGCCAGTGCGCAGGCACACCACCTACACCGGGCTCACAGGGCCCCGCACTTAGAAGCCCCCCGTGCTAGCAGTCATGCTGTCATTGTCCCGTAGGTCTTAACCATTCTGAACAAAGGGACTGTTTAAAATTAGAAGACACAGTTCCTCCCTGGTGGCGCATCGGGTTAAGCAATGCACTGTGAGGCCACTGCAGCATGAGTTCGATCCCTAGCCAGGGAGCTGACCCACATGGCGCAGCAGACCTCTCCTGCCTCACCTGCTGCTCCCCTCAGCAGTGTATTTCAGTCAATCTACCTGTTCTGCTTCCCACTCTGTCTCTGGTGAATCCTCTCACCTCCTGCGACTCTGGCCCGTACCCCAGCTCTTGCATGTTTAAATAAATAAATCTTTTTTAAAAAATTTAAAAATAAATTCCAGGTGCATTTAAGTCCTAACTATGAAGAACAAAGATTTGAAGCTTTCAAAATACTGAATATCTTTATCAGATAGGTATGTAATAGTGTGATCCTCATAGAAAGGGGAGGTTCCAGGGTCCCTGTCCCACTTAAGGAAGGGTAGAGCTGAGAAGTCAGCGGGGAGCTAAAAAAGACTGGGGAGAGAAGGCTAGGAGAAGACCTTGAGGAGGCATGTGGAGCAGAGACACGTGGCGCAGTGGGTTAAGCAACACACTATGAAGCAAACCGCAGCCACTGCAGCACGAGTTCAATCCCTGCTGCTGGCCAGGGAGCGGACCCACATGGCGCAGCAGACCTCTCCTGCCTCGCCCACTGCTCCCCTCAGCAGTGTACTTCCGTTGATCTGCCTGTTCTGCTCCCCGCTCTCTGTGGTGAATCCTCTCACCCCCCCCCACACACACCTCTGACCTGTACCCCAGTGCTTGTATGCATAAATAAATAAATCTTAAAAAAAAAAGAAGAAGCTGTGCTTGCTTCTCAGCCTTGTACCAGGAGATTGGGGGACATGGAAAGAGTTACTTGAAAGAGATGTGGGAGCCCCCTGGAAAAGCTGACAATGGCAGCCTTTGTCTTGGCTTGTATTCTGATTTTGCTCTTTCCCTCCAGACTGACCTCACTCTTTCTGTCCCTTTCCTATTCTTCCCCACCAGAAGGTGCCTCAGACTTGTGGCAAGCATTCAGGCCTCAGTGGTCTTGCTTTGGGCTAATCCTGTTTGCCTGGGTATTTACCCACAAAGGGATGGATGACTTTGGGTGTTTAATTGGAATTGATTTTAAGTATATTCTTTCTCTTCTTTCTAGTGCATTAATTGTATTAAAGTTCTTTTCTGTTAAAGGTTTTATGCACTAAGTATGTTTTGTCTTTATGTGGTAGATGGCAGAAACCATTTAGAGCAGGCAGATTTTGGGGTTCCGGGATACTCCTCATTCTGCCCACTGACAGGGGCAGAGAAATTATTTCTTTAACACAGAATGGCTCTTTTACTAAAAGATTGATAAACTGCACTATATCATTATTTTTAAATTTCATATAATAAAACTCGTGCACAGCAGGAAGGCTTGCTCAGACTCAGTCAGCCTCCCTCCCCAAACCCCTTTCAAGCAGAATCACATCTGTGAGTATAGCAGTTCCCAGGCTGAGAACAGGTTGGGTCCTCAGTTTCTCAGACCAGGATGGGTGTGAGATGAGGACACCCATGACTTCTGGTCAAACTATTAATCAGAGATTACTTGGTAAATACAGAATCAAAACAAAATGAGGACAACACCTAGCTTTTCTGCCCTGGGGGTTTCCATCTGGCAGGTTCTCCTTTGGTCCCCACTGTGCTCTACTCTACCCACTGACTATCAGCTAGATGTCACCTCTTGTTCGAGTCATTCTCTGCATGTCCCAACTGCAGAAGAGCGTGGCCAATATCACTTGCTCACATCATCCTGTTTACTCCTGTCTTGGCGCCCATCGACATCGACCACCATGTTTACCGTCTCTCCCACTAGACTCTGCAAGGCCAGTGGCCCTGTCTGTCAAGGGCCATAACCTTGAACTGCATGGGGCCAATACACATTTTGTTGGTTTGGCTTTGCGTGGTGGTGTTTTTCACAAAATTAAACTGATTGGTAATATTTGAAAATCAAGAGGTTTTAATCTGGAATCCAGATTCTGTTGAAAACGAAGAGCTAGCACAATGACTGCAGGCACATAGCCACTGCAGATTCCCTCCTACCCAGCCCCCACCACATCACACTCGGCTGTCTGCTCTCCTTTATCTTACCTGCCTGGCCCCTTTGGAGTCTAAAACCACTCCACCTGTCTCTGCAACTGAGAGCATCCAATAAATAAACTGAAAGAGCTAGAAAAGTTGACTGTTTTGAAGGAAATATTTCATCAAAGTTCTTGGAAGGCTCTACCCTACACAATTTGTAGGACACACATTTGTATGACACCTTTTCTGGTGCTTGAATTCTTCTCAGCCCCCAGAACTAGTGTTATTTTCTTTGAAATTGTGCTAATGAATTGGACAGTCTTTCCTTAGATTGTCAGGGAGCCTTCCCAATTAAGAGCAGATAAATCCGTTTTTAGATTAGATTCGTAGAAATCATAAATTAAATTAAGGTTTTCATGTTAATGTATGTTGATTAGACTAAGTTGTGCCCTAAATTTTCCTGTTTAAAAAAAAAAAGAGTAAATGGGTAACTAGGTATACAAATGAGTGGGCATGAGAATTTGTCGGGTTTCAGTGGCTGGGCATCTTAATTCTCTAAGCAGTAAAATCCCTTCTCAAGCACGTAGGTCTGCAACAGGGTTAGTAATGTGAAACGTGCCATAAAGCAAGGTGCGCAGGCGCGTCCAAAATCTCCGCCAGCTTTCTGGACCGCCCAAGACACCTTCCACCCACATTGCGCAGGCGCCTAAGCCGACCAAGCTTTCCCTTTCCCCCGCCTCCCGCCTCTCCCGGGGTCGACAGGACGCCCTCCCGCAGCTCCGAGTTCCTGCGCAGGCGCAGTCCTGCGTTCCCCCACAGTCCCCGGACCAATTGGAAGCTGTGGTGCCTGGACGCTCAGGGCACGACGCCGTGGGTGGGGCCGGGACGTGAGGGCAGCGCGCTGGCGTCACAGGGGCGGCTATATAAGTGAATACAGGCACCGCCCCTCCGCCCCAGTCACTGAGCCGCCGCCGAGGTCTCAGCAGCCTCCCCCTCGAGCCCCCTCGCTTCCCGACGCTCCGTCCCCCCCGCCCGCCTTCTCCCGCCGCCGCCTTCCGCAGGCCGTTTCCACCGAGGAAAAGGAATCGTATCGTATGTCCGCTATCCAGAACCTCCACTCTTTCGGTAAGCTGCGGGGAGGTCCCGGCGCGGGGGAGGCCCGGGTGGGGAGGCCGGGCGCTCCAGGACCGGGAAGCGACCAAGCACCCTAGGCCTTAGCAGTCGTGGACAGAAGACGGGTGTCCGGGCCTGTGGGCAGTGGGACGGAGGGCTGGGCGCTGGGGTCAACCCCTGAGCGCCACCGGAAGGAGCGGACGGGAGGTCAGCCCTTGGGCGGGCCCGGGCTCTCGGGTGGCGCAATTACTAATGGCTCCCGGGCCGCCGCGGGCCACACCCGCCCCTCCCGTCACCCCTGCGTCACGTCCGACTCGTCATTCGCCGTTGTCACGGAGCGGGGAGGTAGAGGCGGCGCCAGCCATAAGTGACAAACTCGCGCGCCAATGGGGCGGGAAGCTTGGCCCCGCCTCGGAGCTCGGGTTCCGGGCGGTTGCATCAGCCGGGTGGGGCGCTGCCTGCCAGCTCTGGCTCCCCGACACGTGATCGGCTTCCGAGGGCGGTCTGGGGCGGGAGGCCCTGGCTTTCCCACAGCCGGAGTAAGCCGGCTGTCCCGGACTGACCTGTTCAGAGAGAGCCAACAAAGGATGCTTCTGATCTGACCTAGGCCCCGGCAGTTTCAGTATTAGTTTCTGCACACGCAAAAGGGACTCTGAGCTACAACAGTTTAAATGAGCTTGGCCTCTTTTCCCCAGACCCCTTTGCTGATGCAAGTAAGGGTGATGATCTGCTTCCTGCTGGCACTGAGGATTATATCCATATAAGAATTCAACAGAGAAACGGCAGGAAGACCCTTACTACTGTCCAAGGGATCGCTGATGATTACGATAAAAAGAAACTAGTGAAGGCGTTTAAGAAGGTAGGTCTTAAGTGAAACCGTAGGGAAACCACATATAGCTTCCCTACCTGAGGGTGCTGTGTTGTAGTAGTTCTGGAAAGATTTTGTTAGTGCTGTTGCTTGGCCTAACTTGTTTTGCTTCCTTGGTGCTTGCAGAAATTTGCCTGCAATGGTACTGTAATTGAGCATCCAGAATATGGAGAAGTAATTCAGCTACAGGGTGACCAGCGCAAGAACATATGCCAGTTCCTTGTAGAGGTGGGTTCTGTCACTTCTCTGTAACATACTTGTTCCTCTGCTGAGGCAGGTCTCAGATTCTGCTGGGTACATAGGTGTTTGCTTACATTCTCTGAGTTGAGAGCCATCCTGTTTGTGGCAGTTGAGGTCTGTGCCTTGGCTCTTGGACCCTGACAGTGTAGAAGCAAAAAGATGGGACTCTAGCGACCAAAAATGAAAGCTTTGACTCTATCCCCCCCTTTATTTTTTTTTTTAAATGGACACCTTTTTTTTTTTTTTTTTAAGATTTATTT
>JAGFMF010011782.1:1028173-1040280 GCA_019455555.1 Galemys pyrenaicus | reverse complement strand
CTCCCCGCTCTCTGTGGTGAATCCTCTCACCCCCCACACCTCTGGCCTGTACTCCAGTGCTTGTATGCATAAATAAATAAATCTTTAAAAAAAAAAAAATTGGTGGTTGAGAAAAGAGGCGTCAAAATTCCCAAGGCCGATAGTGCTTCATCTGGAACCCAGGACCTTGGGTTTCTGCCAAATGACCTGTGTGTACACAACTGGAAACTCATTTTAGGAAGGTAGAGGGCTTGGTGCTGCCTCCTGGGGTGGGTGCTCAGGTCTGATGGGGTGAGACCAGCATGTGGCTTTGGTGTAGTTGCTTAGCCAACTACGGCAGGTTCTGTAAGAATTAGGAAATCCCCACTTGCATCCACACCCAAGAGGGTTAGGAAAGGCTTCACAAAGGAGATAAACCTGAAGCAGGGCATACCAGGCAGAGGGTCTGAGCGCCTGTGTTTGAGGAAACCAGCAAGGCCCATTTGACTGCAACAAAGGCCTGTAACAGTACTGCCTTTTTTGTGCAGGTTTGTGCTAAGGGCTTCAAGTCTACACTTAGCTGCTGAGCAGTAGGGGCTCAGTACTAGAGATAACAGCCAGGAGCCCATGGAAAGGAGAGGGTGGAGGGAAGAGGACTGGGCTGTTGGTGTGAGGTCAGAGTGAGCTGAGCCTAAGCTCAGATCTCTGCATGTTGACAGCAAAAGGATCCCAGTGAAGACCTGATTCTGGGGACTAGCTCCTCGCTCCTTTCTCTGCCTTCTCACTTCCCACTTTTCTGCTATTCTCCCCTTCTCTCCCATTTCCTTCCCTCTCCTCAAGCCTCCCCTTTCCAGACTCCAGCAGCCCTTGTGCTCCTGGCCACTCTTTACAACATGGACAAGCGCGGCGGTTAAACAAGCATTCCTTTCAATGGTGTTAGGAAGGTGGAAAACTGGTCAGCCACAAGAACATTGGAGTCTACAAAAGTCCTTGAAAGCCTATCCAACGTTTACTTGTAAATAGGGAAAAGAAACACTGTGTGGGGGAACTGAGGTCCAAGCAAATAGCTCTAGTACTGGCCGCCTTCCCTCTGTACCAGCCTGGGTGGTGCCCCCTTGTGGCATCTGTGTCAACACAGCTTACTATTCACAGGCTTTGCCATGAAGAGCTCCTTGACTCATTTCTCACTTCTCAGGAGATATATTATTTCAAATTTAACACATAGTGTGATCCTTCGGTAATACCTTCTCTTGCATTCTGAAATCTTCCTACTTCAAAATTTCCCAAAATTCTTAGTTGGACCTTGTTAAAAACTCCAGACCTCACCCAGGACAGTCTAGCTCTACTAGGCGTTAGCTGAACAACCTCAGCTTTTCACTTTCCAACAAGTGAAAATTTTTTCTAAAATTTGCCCCCCAAAATTGCAAAATCAGAATGAGTAACTGCTTAAGACTACAAAATAAAACGCTGTCGGGGCCTCCCTTGGCGCAAGGGGTTTTAAGCACCACACTGTGGGGCGTCTGCAGCCACTGTGGCACGAGTTCAATCCCTTGCCAGGGAGGTGGCCCACATGGCACAGCAGACCTCTCCTACCTCGCCTGCTGCTCCCTCCAACAGTGTATTTCAGTCAGTCTGCCTGTCCTGTTCCCCACTCTGTCTCTGGGGAATCCTCTCACCCCCACATCTCTGGCCTATACCCCAGTTCTTGTATGCATAAATAAATAAATCTTAAAAAAAAAAAAAAACCTGCCAATAGCTACAATAGAATTCTTACATAGCCCTATGTTAAGTGTAATGAACAATGAAGAGCAAGATGAACATTTTTAAATTTAGATGTAAAAAATTAATACACATCTTTTCAAAAATGTTACAGAAAGGGGTTATTTGGCCTGTGGGTGCATTTTATTCATTAGACCTGAGGTGTGTTGAGGCTTCAGAATTTGCAACACCTGGCTCTCCACCTCCTGTAATGGCCCTGACTTCTTAAAGCCAGAGATTCTGATCCCAGAGCTCAGAGTGGAACCAAGAAAGCAGCCTTCTTAAGCCACATCAGCCAATGCCAGCGGGCGGGCCACAAGCCACACGCACAGAAGCCACTTTGGCCAATGGGTAGCTACTGAGGAAGCCCAAGGGGAAAGAAGCAGTGTCAGAGCTGGACTTCAGGGAAAGTGATGACGAGGATTGTATTTAAGATGATTTGAGTAAGGGTATTTGGTTACCAGCAGCTAAGAAACCAACCCCTAAAAGTTTATGAGATTTTGTGGGTGAGGTACATATGGGTATTTTCTTTCAAAACTGCCTGTGACTTACCAGAATCTTTTTTTTTTTAAAGATTTATTTTTACTTGTGCATACAAGACCTGGGGTACAGACCAGAGGTGTGAGAGGTGAGAGGATTCACCAGAGACAGAGTGGGAGCAGAACAGGCAGATCCACTGAAAGACACTGCTGAGGGGAGCAGCAGGCAAAACAGGAGAGGTCTGCTGTGCCATGTGGGTCAGCTTCCTGGCCAGGAATCAAACTTAAACCTCAGTGGCCGCCAATAACTTGATAGCGCTGAGACTTAAACCCCTGCACCATCCCGGAGGCCCACCTACCAGATTCTTAAAATAGCCACTACCCAAAACAATCAACCCTTGCGGGTCTGTGCTTCCCTCCTGAGGCTCACAAAGCCCCGGGGTTAGCAAAGGTTTTTCCAGGTCCATTATTACGAACAATAACAGTGCCTATTTCAAACATCAATATTGAAATTAATACGTATTTAAAATATTCTTACCTATCTCCCAAGCCCGGTGTGTGCTGGGCAGAGGCACTGGGGGAGGGAGCGGAAGCCACGCCACAGATGCCCATCCGTGACTCACTCCCCCACAGTCACCATCACCAGCCTCCATCTGCATCATTGCAAGGTTTAAATTGTCTTTAATCTCCATCCTTTATGGTTGATTTCTGCCCAGGATGGACAATTGGTTAAAAACAGGAAGCACAGGGAATAGACGTTGAAAAATGTTAATGTGGAGCATAAACATGACAGTCATTCTGTGTGTGTTTCAAGTCATTGATTCTCGCTCCATTACCATGAAACAGCAGAACAAGCAGGAGGACAACATCAGGTGCAAAGAGAGGCTGGCGTACCGGGAGCCGTGTCCACCTTGGAGACGGGACTAAAGCCTCGCAGCTCAGCACCACCGGGGCTTGTTAGAGATGCAGAATTCCAAGCCCAGACATACCTACTGATCCTGTCTTCTTCTTAATAATCTTGCGGGAACCAAGTTTGAACCATAAAATAACCAAACCTCCGACTGTGAGCTGCAGGCTGGTTTAAAAAAGACAGTAACATTTTATACATTTCGACTTCGAGCTTGCATCAGGACATCTTCCATGACAGTTTCAGATCTGCCCTGACGTGCACATAAACAGTTGAAGCCCAGAAAGCAACACACACTGTGGGGTGTGGGGTAGAGCCCCCCAGGTGACCCTAGCAGGAAGCGTGGGGTGAAAGACGCTGCTCCAGAGGTCTGGGGGGCATCTGATGAGGCCGTGAGAAGGGAGGGTCAGGGAGAGAAGGTGCGTGGTGACCTGGCCCCTGAGGTTGCCGGCAGCCTGGCCAGCGCAGCCGGGTTGCCGACTGCACGCCCCACTCGGACAGCCAGTGAGACCACAGGTGAAACCACTTCCCTCTCAGCCCTTCGCCCAGGAGAGGCCACAGATGCCCTTGTTGACCAGAACCCTCCCAGGTGCCTGCTTGTCCAGGCACCTTTCCAGCCTCCCAGGCCGCAGTTGCCGGAGACAGCACCGTCATCGACCTCCCACTTTTCCGCTATCAATTATCAGTCAAGAAGCCGGCCCGGCCGCCTGACATGATGGTGGTCAGGCAGCAGAGTCGTCCCTGGGCTGAAATGTTCTGCCTAGGGAGTGTTCTCCTGAGACATGGCACCACTATTTTATCTCTTTTTGTGTGCTACCCCCCTCAAATCTAAACTTCCCCAAAGCGATCATAGTCCCCTCTTACCCCGGGAGGCCTCCTCTGGGCCCTGGCTCACAGCAGCCGCTACATACTTGCTGCAAACCTGGATGTAGGGTCAGAGAAGTCTCAGGCCTTCCGCCCTCCCGCCACTGGTATAATGATGGACACCTGCGGTGCTGCACACAGGCCTAGGCGGGCATGCGCAAGTGGGCGCACCTGAGTTTGGACACGGGCTTATATGGGCGGCATGAGGACGCCAGTACGAACGAGTAGCGAGAGCACCAACGGGAGCAGCAAGACCAGAAAGAGCAGCAGCAGGAGCAAAGCAGCTGGGAGGGTGAGATGCGCCGGGGGCTGGGAGGCCTGCCAGCCTCCCAGCCCCCCGGCACCCCTGCCTGCCAGGTACCTGGTCACCTCTGACAATAAAAAGCGTAAAAGCCACCGAGGGCTCCAAGACTCCTTCCTTTGCCCCCCGCCCCCTGCTAGAACCATCCAGAACTTGCTCCATACCCCTTCCTGCCACTACACTGGAAGAAATGAAGTCAGACACCTAATGACCAGCTCCCGAATCGTAGCTGGAAAATCACATGCAAATTCACACGGGGCCATCGAGAGGCTGGAGCCCCAGTGCCTTGTAATGTCCTCGTAACAGGTCACCAGACAAACACTTAAGACATCAGTTCCTTCCTCACCATTCTGGGCCCACAGTCCAGGGACGTGGCCCAAATCAAGGTGCCACGAGCGTGTATTCCCTTCCGGCTCTGGAGGGGATTGATTCCAGGCTGTCAGGGTGTTGGCTAAATTCAGTTCCCATGGGGCCCCTCTCAGCAGCGTAGGGTCAGCCACACTCTGAGCTCCTCCCGCCGCATCTTCCACCTGGCAAGGACAGGGGAAAGCCTTAACGGGTTTCTGTCTCTGGATCAGCCTTCAGCTTTGAGCCTTCTGCTTCTGCTTTGGGGCTCATGAGGTTGAATCGGGCCCATCAAATAACCCAGGATAAACTCCCCCTATTAAGGTCTGTAACCTGAATTACATCTGCAAAGTCCCTTTCGTCTTGCCGGGCCTCCCTGGTGGCACCGGGGTTCAGTCTCAGCACTATCAAGCTACCAGCAGCCACTTTGGCCTGAGTTCGATCTCCGGTCAGGAAGCTGACCCACGTGGCACAGCAGACCTCTCCTGTCTCACCTGCTGCTCCCCTCAGCAGTGTATTTCAGTAGATCTGCCTGTTCTGCTCCCCACTCTGTCTCTGGTGACTCCTCTCACCTCCCTGGATTCTGGCCTGTACCCCAGCTCTTGTATGCGTAGATAAATAAAAATCTTTAAAAAGGAAAAGTCCCTTTGCCATGTTATGTCACATAATCATAGATGCAAGGGGACAAGAGGCTGGGCCTAGACACCTTCGGTGACATTTATTCTGCCCACCTGGAAAGAGGAAAGATCCAGGAACTCGCAGGGCCTGAGTCTCAGGCCCGCTCTCCCTCTGGTTCTGTGAACTCAGGACAAGATTCCTCGACCACCTGCGCATCAGTTCTTCACCTGTAGGGGGAACGCACAAGCATTTACGCACTAGGAGCATCGTGAAGGGCGCCCCAGCTCATTCATGCAAAGGCTGGCGAGTGCCTGGCACATAGCACTGTCACCTCCTGAGGACTGGGGCTGGGCCTGGGGGCTGGGAGCTGCTTGTCAACCTGGTAGATCCAGACACTGGGTTTTCTGGCCACGCAGCTAGTCAGAATGCTGGAGCGGGGGGTTCCACCCGGGCCTCACAGTGTAGGCACCGGCCTCTGTGGTCCAGTCCTATAAGTGCCATCCCTGCGCCTCTTTCAGCGGTGACTCAGGGCAGTGTCCATGTGAGTCATGGCCGGCAGGAGGGAAACCCTTGGGTTCCCAGCAGTGCTTTCTAGGAATGAAGCTCCTTCCGTCTTGAGGGAGGGGAAATGCCCCCACACCTTCGACGCGTGTGCACAGACAGGACACACACCCCCGACGGCGGCCCTGGGAGGCCGGAAGGAATGAGTCCCATCTCACAGACAGGCCAGCAGGCTAGCTTGGCCAGGGGGCCAGGGGCAGACGATCGGCCTGGGCACTGTGCACAGAGCTGGATGGCATCCGTCTCACCAAGGTATTGCCCCATTTCCTGGAGGAGAAAGCAGCCCGGAGAAGGGGGGCAACCAGCCCGGAGAAGGGGAGCAATCATCCCAAAGCTCAACAGCTGACCAAGGGCTGGGCCAGGAACCCCTTCCCCGCCACGAGGTCAGGCTCCCTTGTGAGAACTTGGTGATGGCGAGCCCCTTGGGGCACGCCTGGCTCTCTCCACTCTGATCACGAGCCCTCCCGGCACACCTGGTGGGAGGACACCGTCTCCGGGCACAGTTGCCCCGCGTGCGGCTACCAGGAAGAGCAGCCGAGGGGGCAGGAGCCCTCCTCGGCCAAAACCAGGTGGGGCTCCAGGACAAGCAGGGTTCTGCTAAAGCTGATCATGTCCCGTTACCACAGCAACAAGAAGGTCTCTATTCCCCTAGGATGCACACAGAGCTGCCCCCATTTCACCTCCCCCTGCCCAGTCCCCTCAAAGTCCTTTCCACCTCTGAGAATCTGTGACCCCATTAATTATCACCCTCCCTGCACTGCCCTGTCGTTTTCACACACTTGGTGCTGAGTCACCGAGTCCTAGTCTGGATCACAGTGGTCATTCACCAGAACATTCGGCAACTGGTTGCCATGGACACCTCACAGCCAGCCTCTTCATCACCTGTTGGTTCTCAGCAAGGCTGGTTGTGAGCGTGGGTACCCCGGCCCCTGCTCCAGGCCGCAAGGACATCAAAACTCCCCAGACAAGGAGGGGCCTTGATGGACACGTGACCAAGCAAAATCTCTAATCCTGACCATGGAAAATCAAAACCAGCCCAGAGCTAGTTCATGTGTCCAAACCAGGTGGAGACAGCAATTCGTCATGTATGCCAACAAGCCCACACTTGCTCCTCTCTGCTAACCATTTTAAGAGGTAGTTTTTGTGTGTGTGTGTGTGTTTTTTAAGATTTATTTATTTATGCATACAAGAGCTGGGGTACAGGCCAGAGTAGAGAGGGGTGAGAGGATTCACCACAGACAGAGCAGGGAGCAGAACAGGCAGATCAAAGGAAGTACACTGTTGAGGGGAGCAGCGGGCGAGGCAGGAGGGGTCTGCTGCGCCATGTGGGTCCCCTCCCTGGCCGGCAGCAGGGATCGAACTCGTGCTGCAGTGGCTGCAGTTTGCTTCATAGTGCGTTGCTTAACCCACTGCACCACCAGGGAGGCCCTAAGAGATAGTTTTACATTAAAGAGTGGTGAATGCATAACGCAGGATTAGCCTCCCCTGGCAGACAGGATGATGAAGCCTCCAAGGCTGGAGGAACCTCAGGAATTATCTGGGGTAGAGGGCAGGAGAGCAGAGGTGAGGGAAGAACAGTGGATTTGGGGAGCTGGAGGAGAACTGCAAGCCCAATCCCGCCAGCACAGAGCCGGGGAGGGCAACGCAGGGTTTCCAGGTGAGGGGAGATGAAGGTGGTGAGAGGCACCCAGGACGAAGCGAAGCCTCGGGGCCCCAGTCCACAGCCCAGCACTCCTGATAACCACGCACGTCCTGCTTGCAGAGCAGGACAAGGGATCGATACAGCAGAGCCCATACCTCTGCTCGGCAAACATCGGCGTGTGAGGAACATGCTTCCTCTGGGCCCGGTCACCTGCTCCATCCTCCTCACCTGCCCCCCAGTGGGACTTAGTCCAAGGGGGGAGCCCCAGGCCTCTGGACCCCGAGGACAGGGCTGCCGGCCATTCGTCCTGCACCCAAGGAACTTGTCTCCTGCCTGCCCTCATGTCCAGTTGAAGAAACACCCCGCCCTGGCCCTGCCCCTCACCTTAGAAGGCCAAGCCCCCTTCTCTTCTCCCACCTCCAGGTGACTGACTAAATGGCAGGGTGGGGCAGTGCGGAGGTGGCTGAGCCCACCCCCATTCCTCTCAAGGCAGAGGCCTGGCCACACAGGGGAGGAGAGCTTGGGCGGAGCCTGGAGGGATTTATAAGGCAGGGAGCCCCAAGAAGAGCAGAGACAGAGAAGCACCCTGCTGGCCACAGCATCACCACCTCCAGCTCTGCAGGTGAGCCCCCCAGGAGGGCAGGGAGAGGGCTGGCTGGACCCCTGCCCCATCAAGTTCCCGGCCTCAGGATGCAGCCCAGGGCACCGCTGGTCTCACCCCAAGGCCCCCTGGTCTTCCCAACCCTTGTCTCCGGGCTGCCTGCTACTCCCCCTGACCCTCTTCCTCCACGTACACCCCAGCCCTGTGAGGCAAGAAGGACCCAGGCTATTCTCCTATCTCTCAGGTGAAAAAAACTGAGGCCCAGAGGGATATGTGACTTGTCCAAAGTCATGCAAATTATTGTCAGGGCTGGATCCTACAGCTAACTCTGTCCTAGACCAGCACCCCCGGAAGATCCTCCCATGTGACATCTGCCCACCTACATCCACACCCTCTAGCCACGTGTGCACGGGAAACGTGGCCCGAGCAAGCAGCGGCTTATTTCTGCATTACGCTTCCCCCAGACTTGATTCTCCCTGATACCAGCTGCGGAGGGTGACAGGTTGATGCGTTTTCTCTGAAAATAATTTTTTCCTCCCCAGTCACAACGTACAGGGAAGGTTCGAGGGCAAGGCGGTGGCTCCGGGCTGTACTGGCTCGAGTTGGCGGTGAGCCCGGCGTGCGGCCGCAGCCTCCGGAGCCTTCCGAGCGCAGACACCCCCCTGCCGCACGTCTCCGAAGTCGTTTTGCAAATATTGAAACTGAACTGGTTGTTCCAAACGCCGGTTTCCTAAACTCATGAACAAATTATTTTTGTTGTGAGCAACTTCTGCCTGCACAGCTCAGTGCTAAGACAGCTCAGGGTTGTTGTTTGTTTTGTTAGATTTATTTATTTATGCCTACAAGAGCTGGGGCCCAGGCCAGAGTTGCGGGAAGTGAGATTATCCACCAGAGACAGAGTGGGGAGCAGAACAGGCAGATGGGCTGAGATACACTGCTGAGGGGAGCAGCGGGGGAGGCGGGGGGGAGGCGGGAGAGGTCCGCTGGGTCCCCTCCCTGGCTGGGGATCAAACTCACGCTGCTGTGCTGCGGATGCTTCACAGTGCGGCGTTTAACCCACTGCGCCACCACGGAGGCCCCTCGGATTTATTTTTTAATTGCTTTGCTACCCTGGATAGTCCTCAGCCAAGTGAAAACACCGAGCGAAACTGCCCCTCTAGTGGCACACAGAAACCATGCGGTCCCGCGGCACGGTGAAGATACTAGGGGTCTCCAAAGAGAGTCGGTGTGGTGGGTAAATGCAACTGAGCACTGGTGTGTCTGTAGAAGAATTTGTGGGTTTTTTTTTTAAAGATTTTATTTATTCATGCATACAAGAGCTGGGGTACAGGTGGGAGTGAGAGGATCCACCAGAGACAGAGTGGGAGCAGAACAGGCAGATCAACTGACACAGACCGCTGAGGGGAGCAGCGGGCGAGGCAGGAGAGGTCTGCTGCCCCATGTGGGCCCCTCCCTGGCCGGAGGCAGGGATCGAACTCGTGCTGCAGAGACTGTGGTTTGCTTCATAGTGCGTTGCTCAACCCACTGCGCCACCAGGGCGGGCCCTATTTTATTTTTTTAAGATTTGTTTATTTTTGCATTCAAGAGCTGGCGTGCAGGCCAGAGGTGTGGGGTGGTGAGAGGATCCACCAGAGACAGAGTGGGAGCAGAACAGGCAGATGGACTGACACACACCGCTGAGGGGAGCAGCGGGCGAGGCAGGAGGGGTCTCTGCACCACGTGGGCCCCTCCCTGGCCGGGGATTGATCTAGCGCTGTGGTGGCTGCAAAAGCACCACAGTGTGGCGCTCAGCCCCTTGGGCCACCAGGGGGCCCTCTGCAGAAGAATTTGAGAATCATTGCTCTGAGTTGTCAGTTCCTCAGAGAAGCAGGTGCTGTGATAAAGGTTAAGAAGGGAAGAAGCAGGCTTGGGGGCCAGGTGGAGCCAGCAAGAACTTGGAAAAGGAGCTGGAGGCACAATCTCCTGCCCTGCAGGGAACTGCTGGGAACCTGGAGGCCACGGGGCCCAGGCCTGGCTGTCCGCCTCTCCGTTAAGCCCCACCCCTCTCCTTTGCAGACAAGATGCAGCGACTGTGTGTGTATCTGCTGATCTCTGCGCTGGCTCTGGCCACCTTCTCTGAAGCTTCTTGGAAGCCCCGCTCCCAGCTGCAGGACGCACCCACGGGTCCAGGGGGAAGCAGGGACTTGGAGCCACAGTGGCTGAATCAGCCAGACCCAGCCCCTCACCACCGAAGGCAGCTGGGAACCCAGGGCTCCCCACACCTGGTGGCAGGTAGGAGCTGCTGACAACTGTCCCCGCTTGTCTCCCCCAGCCGGCTTTACCACAGTCACCTAGGCTGGCCCTGCCTCAGTCGCTAGAGGCTAGACTTTCTTTTCTCACCCTCACCTCCTCCCCCACCTCTGACCCGCAGACCTATCCAAGAAGCAGGGGCCATGGCAGGAGGAAGAAGAAGAAGCATATGGGTGGATGGACTTCGGCCGCCGCAGTGCTGAGGAAGGAGACCCACTTCCCTAGAGGGAGCTCCAGAGCTCAAACACCTCCCATCCCAGTCCAGCCCAGCCCCATGGAAAACCAGTCAAAATAAACCAGCTTCCAATGGCTGACCTGTGTCCAGTCACGGGGGGCAGGGGCAGGGACTTGGTAGGGGCCGGGTTGAGGCAGAGGGGAGAGCTAAGCAGCCCCAGGCACGGGGACCAGGGCTAGTCCGCTGTATTTTCAGAGCCTCAGGCTAAAGAAAAACCTACACGTGTGGGTGGGAGAACAGGTGATGGGGTTGCAGCCGGAGAAACTTCTAAATTGAAAATCAAATCACGCCAATCCAGGTTCTAACCTGCCCCTGCTTCTCATCACACTCTGAAGAAAAGCGAACCCCCTACCGAAGCCCAACCAGCCCTCAACCCCTGGCAGCACCACTCTAGAGGCCACTTGCTCCCACTCTTCCTCCCCTCAGACAAAGGCACCATGCTCCCTCCTGCTGGAACCTTTGTCCTCACTGTTCCCCCCCAGTGCCTGGGATGCTTTTCGCTGCTGAGAGCCCCGCCTCTCTGCACCTCACCCACTCTCCTCTAACCTCAGCATGTTTCCTGCCAGCACATTTCCCCATCGGCAGTTGTTCAGTTTATCATCTGCCTCCCTGGCTAGAAAGGAAACTAAGAGTGAGGACCAGGGGCCTCTTCCTTGCCAGGATGTAGTGGGGAAGAGTTGGGTTTGGAGACAGCTGGTAAACACTTGCCAATGGCTGGTGCAGGGATCTGTCAGTGCCCATCTCACCCCCCCAACTCTCAGGGGTCTTGTGTGCCTCCCAGCATCCCCACACAGGCTCACAGCTCCCACCTGTGGGCTTCTTTATTTTTTAAAAGATTCTACTTATTTATGCATACAAGAGCTGGGGTACAGGCCAGAAGAAGGGGGTGGTGATAGGATTCACCAGAGACAGTGAGGAGCAAAACAGGGGGACAGACTGAAATACACTGCTGAGGGGAGCAGCAGATGAGACAGAAAAGGTATTCTGTGACATGTGGGTCATCTCCCTGGCTGGGGATCAAACTACAGTGGCTAAGGAAGCCCCACAGTGCAGTGCTCAACCCCTTGCGCCAAGAAGAAGGGCCCTCCGCCCCTCTGGGCTTTTGAATGTGAAGCAGGCTGAAAATGCTGGAGAAGCTGGTACCTCCAGAAGCTTCTCTTGATCAATGACCTATGGGATCTGGAGGATAAATACTCCAGTTCCCTCACCCCTTGGGTTAAGTAACTCTACGGGGTATTCTACCTGGTTGCCCAGGGGCCCCCAGCATGATTGAACCCTAGTTATCCAGAGCAGTCACTTGCTCAACAGTGTCCCCTACTGGCTTCCTTCCTGTCCTGGCTCCCTGTCTCACCATCCAAAAGAATGATTGGTATGCAAATCCTTATCTCCTAGTCTGCCTCAGGGGATTCTGTCCTAGGAGGGTTGATGCGGGTGGTGGTGGGGGTTGTGGGAAGTAAGATTCTTTTTTTTTTTTTTTTTAAAGATTTATTTATTTATGCGTACAAGCACTGGGGTACAGGCCAGAGGTGTGGGGGGGGTGAGAGGATTC
>JAGFMF010011782.1:1007494-1017525 GCA_019455555.1 Galemys pyrenaicus | reverse complement strand
TGCTGTGCCATGTGGGTCCCCTCCCTGGCCGGCAGCAGGGATCAAACTCGTGCTGCAGTGGCTGCGGTTTGCTTCATAGTGCGTTGCTTAATCCACTGCGCCACCAGGGAGGCCCTTGATTTTTTTTTTTTAAGATTTATTTTATTTATTTATTCATACAAGAGCCAGGGTGTAGGCCAGAGGTGTGTGGGGAAGAGAAAGGATTCACCAGAGACAGAGTGGGGAGCAGAACAGGCAGATCAACTGACACACACTGCTGAGGGGAGCAGCGGGCGAGGCAGGAGAGGTCTGCTGTGCCATGTGGGCCAGCTCCCTGGCCGGGGATCGAACTCATGCTGCAGTGGCTGCCACCAGGGAGGCCCCGCTTAATTTAACTTCTAAGCATTTCTCCAATGTACAGTGTCCCCCTTCGCAGTCAAGGCCTCATCCTCTCAGGTGACTCACACTTCCCTCTCTGCTGCCCCCTCACCCTGAGTCTATCTCTTCCACTCCTAGGCCTACCCACGCTAAGGAATTACAGGGGCTCCTTCCCCTTAACCACCACTCCAAGCCTGAACCAGGACAAGGGGTGTTGCCCAAAGTCTGTCCAAGACATTGCTGACTGTGTGCAGCAAGTTACAGGAAGGGGGATCAGAGTGCCCCCACTCCACCACCTGCCCGTGGAGCGTCCTTGTGACAGAGTGCGTCCATCTCACTGACACACCTTTCCTGAGAGACTGCTATCTGCCAGGCACTGTGCCAGATTTCCCCCTAAAGCAGGCAACCAAAAACTAGAACCCTCCTTTCCTGGAGTTCAGGTCTTAAAGAGGAGGCAGAGAAACAGAAATAAGCAAGGGTATTAGTGCATAGAGGCCTCTCTGAAACAAGGGCAGAGTGAGTGAGAAAACTGCAAAGGTGCAGGGTGGAAGAGGAGCAACATTTTTTTAAAAAAAATTATTTATTTATGCATACAAGAGCTGGGGTACAGGCCAAGTCTCGGGAGGTAAGAGGATTCACCAGAGACAGAGTGGGGAGCAGAATAGGCAGATCTACCAAAGTACACCTCTGAGGGAGCAGCGGGTGAGGCAGGAGACGTCTGCTGCGCCATGAGAGTCCCTTCCCTGGCTGGGGATTGAACTCGTGCTGCTTTGCAGAAGATGCTTCACAGTGCGGTGCTCAACCTGCTGAGTCACCAGGAAGGCCCGGAAGAGGAGCAATTGTTAATGAGAAAAATTTCCAATCATTCCCCCCTCATCCTCCCACCCCCTCAACCCCCACCCCCTTCACAGCCCAGGCCTGCCACTGCCCTCATATAGCAGCCCCTTTCTCTCCCCAGGAGCCAGTGTTTCTCACTTCTGATCAATGGGTAAACCCTCGGTGCCAATTCAACCCCTCTGCCCCCCAGACCCCTTCACCCTGGGAACCCCATTGGTATTCACCTGTTTATCTACAGGGCAGTCCTCTCTAAGAGTATTCTTTCTCAGGTACTGGCTCCACATCCAGCCTCCTCATTGATAGAGAGGAAATGGTTCTTTCTTTTTTTTTTTACTAAATATTTTTTATTTATGCATACAAGATCAGGGGTATAGGCCAGAGGTGCGGGAGGTGAGAGGATTCACCAGAGACAGAGTGGGAAACAGAACAGGCAGACTGAAACACACCGCCGAGGGGAGCAGCAGGCGAGGGGTATGTGAGTTGGTAGCAGAACCACTGCCTCTCAGGGCCTCCCTGGTGGTGCAGTGGGTTGAACACTGCACTGTGAGGCATCCGTGGCATGAGTTTGATCCCCAGCCAGAGAGGTGACCCACATGGTGCAGCAGACAGTTCCTATCCCCCCTCAGCAGTGTATTTCAGTCTGTCCGCCTGTTCTGCTCCCCACTCTGTCTCTAGTGAATCCTCTCACTTCCTGCGCCTCTGGCCTGTACCCCAGCTCTTGCATGCATAACTAAATAAACCTTTAAAGGAAAAGAAACTCCACATCCCCCTGATTATCTCTCACTCATTCATTCAACAAACCTCCTTTAAGTAACCGTGGCAGGCATTGTAACTGATGTTGGTGACAAATCCATTAACAAGACAGAGAAAGACTTTCAGGGTGCACAAGACTTTTAGGAGCTACAGATAATAATTAAGTATATTAGATGTGACTAGAGCTGAGGAAGAAAACGATGCAGGGAGGAAGGATGCAGCGGGGTCTACAAAAAGCTTGAAGGAGACCCAGGCCCACCCAGAGCGTGCTGTGGACAGTGAGGCGGGCGGGTACCAGCATGAGCACCACCCCACTTCTGTAGCTCTGCCTAGGGCCTCCCCCACCAACCTCCAGAGGCTAGGAAGGTCCTGCTGTGTCTGCAGTTCCAGCACCAAGCACAGAAGGGCACACACAGCAGGGGCATTCAATTCCTGCAGGGCAGGTGTTTGCTGGACACCTGGAAGCAGCCCCCAGCAGCACTCCCGGGAAGAGTGAGGTGAAGAAGAAGGAAGTGGATGGAGAAGACAAAGATGAAGGGAACACCACTGGCTTCCAACAGACCACACCATATGGGGTTCACAACCGGCAAGTCTAACTGCAGCCACCAGAGGGCAGTGCCAGCCCACACACCTCATGCCAGCTCCCTCATCCACAGGTCAGACCCCCACAAAGAAGGTAGAGCAAGGATGGTGACTCCATTTTACAGATGGGGAAATCAAGGCTCACTCTGGCTAGTGGATATCTGCCATGACCCAAGGTGCCCGGGAGACCCATGGGCACCTACTGAATGTCCTTCCAATTGCGCCCCTCCCACCTGCTTCTATTCTGACCCGAGTCAGCAAAGCAGGGGACCAGGCCCCTGCCCTCCCTCGCAATGCATGCCCTCTGACCCCTGCCAGGAGGGCACAGGAGACCTCCCAGGCCGCGCTGCCAGGCACGTGCTCCCAGAACTGGGCACAGCCGCTCTGCTGCCTGCACTTGGGCAACACTCAGGCCACAGTCCAGTCGTGGCCCAACCCAGAAAAAGTCTCCCCCTGGGAGAGGGCAGCCCACAGAAGGAGCCTCAGAGGTGAGTGCTGGGATCTGAGCAGGGACATGGAGGGGTTGTGGAGGGGTTAAAGATAAGAGTGTAGGGCCTCCCTGGTGGCGCAGTGGGTTAAGCAACGCACTATAAAGTAAACTGCACTATGAAGCAAACCACAGCCACTGCAGCACAAGTTCGATCCTTGACGCCGGCCAGGGAGGGGACCTACATGGCGTAGCAGACCTCTCCTGCCTCGCCTGCTGCTCCCCTCAGTGGTGTACTTCCATTGATCTGCCTGTTCTGCTCCGTGCTCTCTGTGGTGAATCCTCTCACCCCCCACACCTCTGGCCTGTACCCCAGTGGTTGTATGCATAAATAAATAAATCTTTAAAAAAAAAGATAAGAGTGTAGAGGGTCAGACCCCCATTTTGTCACACATGGCCTGAGTTTATCTTTTGTGATGATATATTTTATTTCTAAAAGCAATTTCAGGTTCACCAGGTACCGAGAGAGAAATGTTGATGGTAGTGGTGGCAGAGATGAGACGTTCCTCTTCCGGAGGGACACACCAGGTTCTCGGGCCCTTGGGGGTGGCTGCCCCATCGAGCCTGCCTGTCAGTGAAGCCTGTGTCCCTGTCCCTCTGGCCACTCACTCAGTCACCATCTTTGCCTGAAACCTGAACAGTTCTCCTGCAGCCTCCCCCACCCAGTCCACTTTTTTTTTTAAATTATTTATTTATGCATACAAGAGCTGGGGTACAAGAGCCAGAGGTGTGAGAGAATCCACCAGAGACAAAGTGGGGAGCAGAACAGGCAGACTGACTGAATGAAACACACTGCTGAGGGGAGCAGCAGGCGGGGCAGGAGAGGTCTGCCGCACCATGTGGGTCCCCTCCCTGGCTGGCAGCAGGGATCGAACTCGTGCTGCAGTGGCTACAGTTTGCTTCATAGGGCATTGCTTAACCCACTGCGCCACCATGGAGGCCCTACCCACCAAGTCCACTTAAAAGGAAGAGGTCAGTCCCCGCTGATCAGTCTTGCCAGAACTGACTGATGCCCTGCCCCCCATGTCCCTGCCTTCCTTTCATTCAAAACCCGTGTTTTTCAAGGAGCTATGTGTGCAGCTAAACTATTATGAACCTCCCAGCATCCCTTGCAGCTAGGGATGGTCATATATTTGTTTCCAGTCAAGGTCCAGATATGTCCCTGGGGTGGGTGGCCCTTCTGGAAAACAAAAAGGTAATGCCCCTCTGGAAAAGTTTTTGCCCTCTCCCATTCTTCCTGCCCAGAATCACTTTCTCACTTCATCTTCACACTGAGTAGGCAAAGCGAGCATTATCCCCGTTTTATGGAGGAGCACACTGAGGCTCAGAGAAGTGAATGGATTTTCTCAATGTTGCAGGTTCAGATAGTTCCTCTGTGCAAACTGGAGAAGTGGCTAACTCACCAAGACTGACTTGCCCTTTAAGAGTTAAATTATTTTTCAGTTACCATTGTAAACTTATAGGGATTTCCTCCCCCCTTAATTAAGGCAACATTGAATTATAACACTGTATGGGTTTAAAGTATACAGCTTCACACCTTGACAATTTAATGTACCACATCACACCTATCACCAAAGGTCTAGTACCCTCCACCACCATTCATCTGAACCCTCTACCTGTCCGCCACATTATCCCTCTTCCCTCCCCTCTGGTAACTACCATTCTGTTGTCAAAATCTAAGGTTTTTAATTTGGTTTGTTTCTTTATCTTCTTGAGTAAAATCAGGAAATCTGTTGTTTGTATTTTGCTTTTTTGCTTAAAATGACGATGTAAAGAATTTTTTCATTAAAGAAGTCTAACAGATCGAAAAACAAAAAGATGACTGATTTGCACTAAGTTTCCCTTTTGACCAGGCTGCCAGGAAGCTCAGAATCTAACATAGCATTCAGTCATGGGTACTATTAAATCATAATATGAGTGCTTTGCTCCCTCTTCCTTTCTTTTGTCCTTATTCACTATTATGAGGCTTGAGGGAGCAATTCTTTCTTATAAGCTGTCTCAAATCTTCCTTTGGGAAGGCAGGGGAAAGAGAGTGTGCCAAGCTATCTTTCATTGCCTTTCCAGATCTCTCCACTTTGTTCTGGGCAGTGGCTAACACTGAATGGGCTACATGGATGATACTCTAGTTTGCTTGGGTTCACCCAACAGGTGGGAGGGACCGGTCATAGCTCCTGGTGAAGACAAGGGACTGCCCTGGTCAGGAGCCTCATCCAAACAGTCTTGTCCCCCAGGAAGCACTATATCCCTTCACCAGAGGTCCAGGGAACTGTCTTCTCCTTGCTGACTCCTACACCTGCCTGCAACTTTGTAACCTGCCCACAACTTTGTAAGTTTTCCTTTACCGAATTCTCTAATCACTGAGTGTTTCCTCCCAGCACCCTAGCATGGATTGAATGTCCCCCAAATTCATGTATTGAAGTGCTATCCCCCAATAGGATGGTGTTTGGGGCAAGGGCTTTGCAAGGTAACCAGGCTCCGAGGTGGCCGTGAGGGTGGGACCACATGATGGCATTAGAGACCTCTGTGGGAGATCTCTCTCTCCGGTGACACAAACCGTGGAAAGACCAGGGGCGCGCACAGAAGTGGCTGTCTACCAGACAGTGGAGCTCACCAGACCGGAATCTGCTGGCACCTTGATCTTGGACTTCCAGCCTCCAGAACTGAGCAACGAATGCCTGTTGTTTAAGCCCCCAGCCTATGGTATTTGTTACAGCAGCCAGAGCTAAGGCAGGCCCTGAACAAAATGTACTGTTAAAAGACCTTCTCTGAGCTCTGAAAAGCCCATCCTGCACACACACACACACACACACACACCCCGCCCCTCAGAGGTGCTACCTCAGACAGTCTTATCATGATCACCCGACTGCCTCGCCCTCCTGGGCTCCCCACCCTGCCCCCAGCACCCCACATTCAGCCAAGCGCGGCTGATCCACGAGAACCAGGCCATGGTCTCCCTCCACTGTCCCAGCCCAGCTAAGTGCAGGAGGGCCACAGGCTGGCGAGCTGGCACAGGCGCCACAGGCTCCCAGGCTGGGGATGTGTACCGTAACTGGTGCACCCCAGGAGGACTCTGGGGACACGGGTAGGTGGACCAGCAGATAAACTGACAGTTGCATAAAGCGCTGGGTGAAATGACAGCCATGCACAGGGCATTATGGGCAGAGAGGGGCTCAGCCTGGCTGCGAGGGAGTGGGGTCACGTGTTCCTGCACAGGTCAGAGCCAGAGTCCACCGGTGAGCAGGTGAAGGCGTACAGTCACGAGGGCCCGGGCTCCAGGAGCACAAAGCCCAAGAGAAAGTCACCCAATGTGCACTCAGGCAGCCAGGAGCCGGGCAAGGAGGCTGCCTGGTGAAGTACAGACCCACGCAACTGAGCGCCCTGGTGCTGGGGGTTGGGGGCGCTCAGCCCCCCATCTCCTCACCCCTCCAGCTCCTAAGCTTCCAAGTTGGAGCCCACAAGTATGCACTGAATTAGGTCAACTCAGCTTCTCAAAGGCTCCTTCCGCTTGGCCTCCCTTCTCCAAGAGTCCCCCACATACCAGGTGGGCATCAGGCTACTAAGGAACCCCATGTCTCCCCAGCCACCTTCCCTAAAAGCAGCCTCCTTTGGATCTGTGTGTTATTTTTATTTTCTTTGCTTTGGTCTATACAAAAAACCAATAACCAAAAACATAAAGCGGTAATAATAAAACTCTCCGCTGGGACCTCCCCAGCCCCCCACGCTCAAAGCAGGAGGTGGTGGGAGAAGTTTGAAACAGGAAGAAGACAGAGCCCCTCACCGCACACCAGAGGGGTCAGCCAAGAGCACTTCTCAGGGGTCAGCTAGGTCAGTCGGTGGGTGGGCAGGGGTGCAGGGGAGCTGTCCCCAGAGTGCCCCCGGAGGGGTCAAAGCCCCAGAGAGAAGCAGGCAGGGTCCTGGAGCAGGGGACCGGCTCTCTGTGTCTCATCCCATCTCTGGGATGGGTTCTGAACTTTTCCAGAGAAGCTCTGGATTTCAGGGGTTTGGGCTTTAAATCTGGGTCCCAGAAACCCCAGGGGCTCAGGACAGTGGTTCTGGTGGATTCAGTGAGAAAATCAGACCCAGAGAAGTAACCAAAGCCCCATGGGGCTCCGGCATCCCAGATGACTAGGGGGTAAAAGTGGGTGGTTGGAGTTTAAAGCTTTGCTGGCGAAGGCCATCGGAGTTAGAGCTGGGGTAGAGGTGAGGGGCTCAATCCCTAGACCCACAGTCTGGAACAGAAAAGCAGGAGCAGATCACACCCCAAGAAAGCCCCTAGGAGGCGCCGGTTCAGCAGGAAGTCTCGGCCTGCTCCCCTGGCTCAGGCACTTTCTGACCTGCCCACTGCCGGCAGGAGAGCCTCAGAGGAGGAGTGCACCTGGGGGGGCAGACACTGGGGCAGGGCACCCCCAGTCCCCTAGGTGCGCCTCTGCTCCACTACCCACAGGAAGGGCAGGACCCCCCCACCTGCTCCCGGCCCCGGCCCCCAGCCCAGATAACAGGGTCAGCAGGCCGAGGCAAGCCTGCCCTGAGGGAGCCCCATACTCATTCCCCCCAAAAAGGAGCCAAGGTTTCAGTGGAGACATGAGAGGGCCTCTGAGAGAAGGAGGTTCTGGGGAAGGGAAAGCGTGTGTCTCAGCAGCCAGCAGGCCTGAGGAAGGGCCAAGCGGGGAGGGTGCCGCGCTGCTCGGCCAGCTAGGTCATCATATGGTCCACCGCGGGGTAGGGGGGCCTGAGCCCGTCGCTGTAGGTGTCGATGGGGTAGTCCCCGTCCATGTCCATATGCATGTCCAGGGGGTCCAGGGGCACGTCGCTCGAGTACATGGGGCGGTAGGTAGCATCCATGTCTAGGGAGCAGAGGGGGTCTGTCCAGGGCCTGCGGACTGCTCCTGGATGGTCCTCAGCCCCCTCCCCCGCCCATGTCTACCCCCAGTGGGCCTGACCCCTTCCCCCAAACTCTCACACCAGGGGCGCAGAGGAGGCCATGTGGCTGCTCCCGGCTGGCTGCCGTGGCCCACGGCACTGGGGACACATTCACACTCCCACGGCCCTCTCCACCCCTCAGCTCCCGACCTGTCCTCCGGGGTCCCGAGGATCGCTGCCCACACTTACCATCCGCATAGGGCTCGTTGATGGGGATCATGCTCTGGGCCTAAAGCAGGAGACAGAGAGAAACATTGGGTGTAGACTCAGGGCTGGGAGGCAGCAAAAGACACTTCCAGAAAGGGGGTCAGGAGAAAAGTGAAGACCCCTTGGAGGAAGACAGGAAGGAACCCCACGAAACGGGGTTTTACAGTGCCCTGACAAACTCCAGTCCTCAGGCACCTCCCCAGAGTAGAGGGTCCCAACCCCCAAGCTTGGGGCACCCACAGAAATGGAGCATCCCAGGGCAAGGAGTGGAGAGGAGAAGCCTCAAGAATGATGCCGAGACCCGGGATCAGGGCCGCTAGCCCATGCAGCGTCTCTGTGTGTATTAGAAAAGGCACATCTGGGCCTCCCTGGTGGCACAGGGGTTAAGCACCACACTGTGAAGCTATCTGCAGCCACTACGGCACAAGTTCAATCCCCGGGCCAGGTTGCTGACTCACATGGCACAGCAGACCTCTCCTGTCTCGCCCGCTGCCCCCCTCAGCAGTGTGTTTCAGTGGATCTGCCTATTCCACTCCCCACTCTGTCTCTGACGGATCCTCTCACCCCCCACCCCACACCTCTGGCCTGAACCCTGGTTTTTCTATGCAAAAGCAAATAAATAAATAAATGAAAACCACTTTTAAAATACCTTTAAAGAAAGAAACTTAACTATAAAAAATCATTTCTATAATAAAGATCCATGACACTGACAGCACAGGAAGAGCACCCCTAAAGCACTGTCCTCGTGCAGTGTGCAACTAGCACATCCACACTGTGCAGCCCCGCCCTGGATACTCACCGCCTCCCAGGCAGCAGGGTCATGCTTAAAGAGGGAGTTGGTGAGCTCCACAGACACGCGCTTTCGGTAATCTGGGTTCTTGTCCTCAGAGACACGGAACAAGACAGCAGCAGCGTAGGTGGCTGAGCAGAGAACAAAGGCAAGGTCAAGTCAGGTGCCTGCCTCGCCCTGGCTGGGGGAAGAGGGCCCAGCCTCCTCCTGCTCCACTCGACAGCACAGCCCCTCACCGGTGCCCTCGTTGTGGGAGTGCAGTAGCTCCATGAGCGGGGCTGAGGCCCCCTCAGCGTCGATGGCATCAGCAGCCTCCTTGTCCTGGGCCAGCTCGCACAGCACCCCAGCGGCCACACGCTGGATGTTCTCCACAGACGAGTACAGGAGCTAGGGAGGGCACGGGGGGGGGAGTGGGTAGGGGCAGTGGTGGATGTGAATGTAGGGGGGCAGGCAGCACAGCTCATGGACCCGGCCAGCTGTACCCACCCCCCCTTTACTGGATTTAATCCAGGCTCAAACCAGAAAATATGCAGAGTCTAAGAGAAGCATAAGTAAGGAAAAGACAGCCAGCACAATACCCCGCCCACACCCAGCCCCTGTGAGCACACGGGCACATTTCCGCTGGCTCTTTATCCCAGTTCAAATTACAGGCATTTTTCTTGAGCCCTGGTTTTTTCACCTGACATTGCAGTATAGGCATTTTCCTATATTATTATTATTTTCGAAAGATTTATTTATTTATTTTTATGCATAGAAGAACTAAGGTGTAGGTCAGAGGTGCGGGGGGTGAGAGGATTCACCAGAGACAGAGCGGGGAACAGAACAGCCAGATCAACTGAAACACACTGCTGAGGGGAGCAGCGGGCGAGGCAGGAGAGGTCTGCTGCGCCATGTGGGTCCCCTCCCCGGTCAGGTATGGGACTCAGGCTGTGGTGGTGACAGCTCTGAGACTGAACCCCTATGCCAAAAGGACAGCTCCATTTCCTTATTTAAAAAAAAAAATCTGGGCCTCCCTGGTGGCGCAGTGGGTTAAGCAACGCACTATGAAGCAAACCGCAGCCACTGCAGCATGAGTTCGATCCCTGCTGCCGGCCAGGG
>JAGFMF010011782.1:994446-1007444 GCA_019455555.1 Galemys pyrenaicus | reverse complement strand
CCCCGCTCTCTGTGGTGAATCCTCTCACCCCCCACACCTCTGGCCTGTACCCCAGTGCTTGTATGCATAAATAAATAAATCTTTAAAAAAAAAAAATCTTTGAGTTTACATTGATATTTACAAGAAAAAGAATGCTAAAAGCAAAACAACAAAAGCTTAAAAATCTCATCATCACAACTGGAAATAGCTATGGCACAGATCTCTTACTCTGAATGCTAATGATTCCAGTGAAGACATTCCAAAAGGGAAAAATTCTTCCACTGCATTGTATGTTCACATGTACGGTAGGCCATTTTTTAAATTCCCTTATCACCAAATCTCCATTTGTAAGTGACTTTGCAATTGTTAGCTGTCTGCATAAATCACTGCCCATATTTTAAATTATGTTAAATTATTTCATGAGGATAGAGTCAAAGGAAATTAACATTTTCAAGACTCTATATATCAGGCCTCCCTGGTGGCGCAGTGGGTTAAGCAGTGCACTATGAAGCAAACTACAGCCACTGCAGCACGAGTATGATCCCTGCCACCGGCCAGGGAGGGGACCCACATGGCACAGCAGACCTCTTCTGTCTTACTCATTGCTCCCCTCAGGAATGTATTTCAGTTGATCTGCCTGTTCTGCTCCCTGCTCCGTCTCTGGCGAATCCTCTCACTGCCCTGGATTCTGGCCTGTACCCCAGTTCTTGTATGTATAAATAAATAAATCTTTAAAAAAAAAAAAAGACTCTATATATCCTGCAAATTTTCCTCTTGGAGAGGTTAACCCTCTTTCTTCCCTACATGACTATGAGACTACATGTTTCATTGCAGCTTCACCAGCACAGGGTACTCTCGTTTCTTTTCTTCTTTGCCAATTCAGTGGTGGCAAAAAGGAGAAACTTCATTCCTTTAAACTCCTGGGTTTGAGCATTGTTTGCTTATGAGTGGTTTGGGATTAAGCTCATCAATTCCTGGGGTTTAGTGTTAATCTATTCTGTGAAGGACATTAAATTCTTATCTGTTGTAATTTTTGCAAATATTTCCTCAGTTTGCTGTTTACTTGCGAATGTTTTACAGGCTGTTTCTGAAAGATAGCCGGTTACATGGTTGAATCTCATGATTTTTTAGAAGTTTGTTGCCCTTAACCCTCCCTGTAGGGCTTAAGTCCCAGCATTATCACTGCTACTACTTGAATTCGATCCCCAGCCAGGGAGCTGACCCACATGGCACAGCAGACCTCTCCTGTTTTGCCCGCTGCTCCCCTCAGCAGTGTATTTCAGTGGATCCACCTATTTTGCTCCCCACTCTCTCTGGTCTCTCTTCCCCCGTACCTCTGGCCTACACCCTAGCTCTTCTATGAATAAGTAAAATAAAGTTTGTGGCCTTTTCCCTGGCTTTTGAGCTCGGAAAGCCAACCCAGTGTAGGCATTTGTGAAGTAGTGACGTGGGGGTCTTGCTCCGAACCCCTCTAAACACCTACTGATACCTGACCACACCCCCTTGTCACCTGGCTGCCCACCTTCTCCTTTCAGCGGTGGGGATAAGCAGGGGTGGGGGCACCTGTCCAGGCCACCTGCCCCAGACTCACCTGCACAAACAGAGGGATGGTGTTGAGCCGGAAGATCTCCATGCGGTTCATGGGATCCCGCGCCAGGATGTGCAGGGCTCCAGTGCAGCCCTCCACAATCTCCTCCATCCTCACACCATCCTGCACGAAAGGAAGCAGCGAAGGGCGATGATGGAGAGCCCTTGGAGATGGCCACACACCCCACCGCCAAGAAATTCTTACAAAGCCCCTCTGGTCCTGGGAGTTGGCTTCCACTGCAACTCACCTCCCCGCTGACACACTCACGCACACACGTTCCCACAGCACATCCTGCCCCTGGCCCCAGGGAGGGCGGTCACAGCTCACTCACCGTGTAGGGCTGCTGTGTGCCCGCAGCCACGTGACGCTGGGCATCCTGGTGGGCCTTGACCAGCAGCTGGACGAGGCGGGGAATGACCGCTGCCTCCTGCAGTGGGGCATGGTTGGCTGGGCACAGGGCCAGATTCCTGATCAAGCCAATGGTTGCCTGGCAAGACAAGGGACGTGATCAGAGGCATTTCTTGGGCACCTGCAGGAGCCCAATTTCCCAGCAGCATCTCTTCCTTCCCTGTCACCTCGCTGTGCCCCAGGCCAGACAGACATGCTGGAAGAGCTGCGGAAATAAGACCACTCCAGCCGTGTCCCATAGTCCACTGTGGGTCCGCCTGTCTAACTCTAGCAGCTCCTGCTGAAGGATGCCTCCTTCCAGAACATTCCAACGACACATCGTCCCCCACCTCTGACTTGCAGATGGGATCCAGTCGAAGGCCAGGGGTAGTGGACTTCACACACTGCCCTTTTCTCTCATTCATTTTTTTAAAATTCAGTATACAAAGTCACCTAGACTAATTCATATCTCAACTGTTAAATTGCCTAATATTTAGCCCGTGCCAGCAACTTCTCCTGACAAGACGCCTGCATCGCTTCGTGTCCGATTCCCTATGGCAGACACTAAGGGGTCCCCACCATCCTCTCACCCTTTATCTTTTCAATGTCCCTCCAAGGCCACATAGCTCCATGGCCCATGACACACTCGCCAGCCTCCCAGCACACAGATGGGGCCAAGTGATCAAGTTCCTGGGTGTGAGCTGTAGCAACAGCTTCATGCTCTCTCCCTCCCGGCGTTTCTGGGACTGGAAGGCAGCTGTGGACGGGCACAGCCCAACCACTCATGCCAGACAAGTAAGGAGTGTGCTGTGGGCCAGCGGCCTACTCTGGGCTTTCACCCAGGCCACCCCCAGAGCCACACCATCTGGGATAGTCGTGTGGAGAGTTCACGGCCTGCTCCTGGAGGGCCGAGCAAGGAGAGCACTCCTGGGTCTCAGAGCAGAGATGCTGGCCAGGAGCGAGGCATAAACTCCAATCTTACTGGAGTCACTGCATTTCAGGGCTCTCCTCCCGGCAGCTTGGCCTGCATCTAGTCTGGACTGCAAAGGAGCCCCGCCCAGGCCTGTGGATACCTTGACCAGTGGCCACTGGTTGGGCTGGTTGAGCAACTTGACGATGGCTGGGATGCCGTAGTTGAGGCGCACCGAGTTCTGGGCCATCTCGGCCTCAGGGTGGCGGCTGGTGAGGTGGCGCAGGGCGCAGACGGCGGGCTCGGTGATGTCGTCCTTGTCGCCCGCACGCAGGATGGCATGGATGAGTGCCTCCACGCCGCTGTTCTGCGTCACCAGCGTCTTGTTCTTGCTGTTGTTGCACGTCAGGTTGGACAGCGTGCCCGTGGCGCAGGTGAGGACGTTGACGTCATCCACGCTCAGCTGGTTCACCAGAATCTTCAGCACACTCTCTAGGCCCTCCTGAGGAGCGGGGGAGAGGGAAGTGAGGAAGACTCCCCACCCTCAAAAGTCTTCCCGGGTATGTCTGCAGGACCTATGTATGTCCAGCTCAGAGACGCTAAGGGCTTTGCCACAGACCCTCAACCAGTGGGCCGGATCTGAACCCTGGCCTGTCTAAGCGCCACCCCTCCTGCCTCCCTTCTGTCCTCAGACCCAGAGTCCCAGGCCCAAAAACGCAGGCCAGGGAGGCCTCCAGGCTAGATGGAAATTGTCGAGGAGGCCACACACTTCAGTGGCATGGCTGATCCAGTTTTACCAGCTGCTCAGCTTTCTAGGCCTTCACTGCAGCCCCCTCAGTGGTCAAGTCCACTTGCAGTAAACATCCTAACCCAGAAGCCTCACTCCTCCCAGGGGAAGCCACATGAGCCTTGTTGTAGAAGAGAAAGACCCCAGGCTCCTGGGACAGACAGTCCTAGGTTCAAATCCCTGCTCTGCCATTTCCTAGCTATGGTCAAGGGCTATTATTACTTAACCGCTTGAACCTCTGTTTCTTCATCTAACCAATGGGGTTATTGAAAGGGGTAAAAGAGTGAATATCCCATAGTGCCTAGCGGAGTCCAGGCAGCCAGTGGCAGGTGCTCAATAACCAGCCTACCGATGGGGAGTGGGGTTCCTAGGGAGGGTGGTCAGGCTAGGAAGGACCAGATGACAGGTCCTGAACCTGCATTTTCCCTGACATTGATTTTAGGCCTAGAGGCCTCCAAACTGTCTCCATGTATACTACCGCGCCCCGCCCCAGGGTCTGGTCCCACCAGAACCCAGTTTAGAAGCATCAGCTCCCTTCGTCTCTTCCCCTTCCTGGCTCCCTCAAGGGATTAGAGACTTAAGCTAAAGGGACGAGGGTCTCCAGCCTCAGCCACTTGGGAAGAGACTTAGTGGACTCAGGCCCCCATAGCTCCTAACATCAGACTCCCAGACAGGGGGCTAGACATGGTGAGCCAAGAAGATGAGCCAAGTGAAGAGGTGGCCCAGGCCCGAATGCCTCCCTCACCTGTTTGGTGGCCACGTCTGAGAGGTTGCGCAGGGTCCAGAGGCAGTTCTGCACGAGGCGGGGGCTGTTACTTGTCAGGTGTTTGCCCAAGGCCTGCATCCCACCTGGGGCAGGAGATGGAAGTCATGTCAGCCATAGGGGAGCGTGGTTCTCCCGGCCAGCGGGTCACCCTCACGGGCCCTGATACTCACCAGCCTCCACAATGGCGGGCTTATTGCTCGGACACACGGACAGCACCTTTAGCACACGGCTGGTGGTCCAGAGCAGCTTCTCGTAACTGTAGTTGCGCATGATCTGCACAAGGGCCTGGGGGCCTCCATTGGCCAGTATGATCAGCTGTGGGGGGTGGGGAAGAATGGTGTGAGACACAGAACATGATGAGGAACAAGGAAGGGAGGGTAAGCTGACAGAGCTGTCATTCCTGAGCTTCAGCTACCACATGAATAGCTTTTAGAACAATTAAATGAGTCAAAAAATTTTTAAAAAGGGGCCTCCCTGGTGGTGCAAGGGCTTAAGCACCGCACTATGAAGCATCCACAGCCACCACAGCACGAGTTCGATCCCTAGCCAGGGAGGTGACCCACATGGTGCAACAGACCTCTCCTGCCTCGCCCGCTGCTCCCCTCAGCAGTGTATTTCAGTCATTTTGCCTGTTCTGCTCCCCACTTTGTCTCTGGTGAACCCTCTCACCCTCCCCACACCTCTGGTCTGTACCCCTGATCTTGTATGCATAAATAAATAAATTGAAAAGACGGGTAATACACAATGCTGGCGAGGATAAGGTAAAATTAAACCAACACATGTCACCACAGACAGGATTGCAGATAACAGAATCCTTTGGAAAAGTAATCTGAGAAACAGCCTAGAAATATTAAAAATCTTTAGCCCCACCAATGGAAAAATGCCCCACTCTTTGGGAAAAGCTGTGTGCTCCAAGATTTGATTATGCCATTGTTTCATAAAGGGTTGGAAAACTGGGACCAGTCTAGATGCCCTCCCTCAGACTAAAGTCAGGATGCTGCAGTTAATGAAATGCTGTTTGCCATTGTAAAGGGTGGTTTTGAGGATAACAGCGCACAAAAAGGAAACGATTTTTTAAAATATTCTACAGAAAAAAGATGAAAAGTTGTACATTTGCTATGACTACTCTGCACAAATACACCCACAGAGCAGCTCTGGAGGAAGCATGTTAAGGTAACAGTGGATGCAAATGATATTTTCCCTTTGCTTTCCTCAAAACATTCATTTATATGATGCATATGTTTATCCGCATATACATATATATACTTAATCTAAAAGGAGTTAAGGAAGTAGTCTGCTGGATGTAGGTGATGTAGTGGGGGGTAATACGGGGCAGGGAGGACCTACTTTGCTCTCCTGGTTGCCGTAGGCCAGGAGCTGCAGGCAGTCAGTGGTAATAGCCAGGAACTTGGGGTTGTTCTTGTTGAGCAGAGGTACCATCTTCTGCAGCCCGTCCGCCAGGCGCACCGCCATCTTGGCGCCCTCCTGGTAGAGCAGTAGATTGTGCAGCGTGGTGATGGCATAGAATAGGACCGACTCCACGGGGGAGCTGGAATGGCAAGCAGAGGGCTAGTATGACTTGGGTTCCAGGGCCTCACATAAACTTGGGCCACCTCCCCCAGGAAGACTTCTCTGATGTCCCTATGCTAAATTCTCTTAGCTAAATTCTCAACTGTTATGCATTAAGCACACGATGTCTCTCCTGACCGGGACCATGGCTCTTCCCATTTCTGGGCTCCCAGTCCAGTGCTGAGAGCACAGTAGGTCTCCCCAATACCTGTCTCTTCTAAGTAAGTCTCATGTGGAAGGCCTCATGCCAGAGAGGGTTCAAGGATTATGAATAAGATCAATACCTACTCCTCCTCCACCTTGGGGAACTCATAGTCTGATATGATGATGAGAATGGAGACCCATCAACATTATAAAACTGGGAAAAATAAAGGGGACAAGGGACTTGCATATACGGTTCCCTCTGCTTAGAATACTCTTCCCTTCATCTATACCGACCAAACTCCGTTTGTCTGTTAAGCCCCTGCTATTACAGCTTCTCAGAGCTCATCCGACCAATTGCAGACACATCCTTACCCTAGCCTGGGATTATCACCAACCTGCTATTTACATGCCTGTCTCCCCTGTTAGGATGAAAGCACCTGGGTACCAGCTCTGGGCATGGTTCTACACATGGCACATAGTAGGTGCTCAAAAATGAAGTATGAAAGTCCAGGGAAGGACAGACAGAGGGGAAGCCCAAGTGAAGGGAGACCCCACAGCAAGCAGGAATGGGTACCTGAGCATGCGGACGAGGGCAGGGATGCCTCCAGACTTAAAGATGGCAAGCAGCCCTTCACGGTGGTGGGAGAGGTTATGCAGGATGCTGGTGGTGCAGCGGGCCGTGTCCAGGTCACTGGTGTTCTGCATGGTACGCACGACAGCCGCCACCAGCTGAGACGAGCCCATCAGGGCCCGTCGAGATGCCTCCTTCTTCGACAACTGGTTCACGATCATGGCTGCCTTGGTCACTACCACCTGGGGGCAAGGTGGACGGGAAGGTGTGAGCAGATGGGCCAGGAGCCCCTCCCACAAAGCTCAGAGGGACCCAGCCAGACCATGCCTGCAGGTGGGGCTCTGGGTCAATGCCTCACTCCACCCCAGGAAGGGACCTCCTGGGCAGACCCCAGACCTCGCCCGACCTCGCCTCTCCACGCCCTGTCCCCACCCTGGCCAGCCCCTTCACGGACCGGGTCCTCATCGTTGAGCAATTTGGTGAGCTCGGGCAGGGCCCGTGTGGCCAGCTCAGCGTCATCCTGGTAGTTGATGAGGTGGACGATGGCCGACTTGAGCAGCTGGGACGGCTCGGCCAGCCGCTGCAGGTTGGTGGTCTGCCCGTCCACCTGGGTGGTCAGCAGCAGCGAGCTGTCCTCGCTTGTCACGCCAGGACACATGGCCTCCCGCACCCGCTTGGCTCTGGCCGTCGTGGACATCTGGTACTCTAGGTCTCCTGCGGGACAATGGGCAGGGACTGAGCTGCAGAGGGAGTGCGGGGGGACGCTGGGGACAGGGCAGGCCGCAGATAGCCCACCTGGGTACTCTGACCTGCCTCCCGCTGGGACCAAAGCCCTGGCACACCCTCACAGTTCCACCTCTAACCTACGACCCTCGGGAATGACACCACTGCCTCAGTTATGTCATCGGTAAAGTGGACACCTGTTCTGTCCATCAAAGGGAATTCATATGAGAATTGGCTAACTGTTGTGAATTGCCCTAAAAAGAAATGACTGGGCCTCCTTGGTGGCGCAGTGTGCTAAGCAATGCACTACGACGCAAACCGCAGCCACTGCAGCACGAGTTCCATCCCTGCCGCTGGCCAGGGAGGGGACCCGCATGGTGCAGCAGACCTCTCCTGCTGTGCCCGCTGCTCCCCTCAGCAGTGTATTTCAGTCTGTCTGCCTGTTCTTTCCCCACTCTGTCTCTGGTGGGTCTTCCCACCCCCTGACACCTCTGGCTTGTACGCCAGTGCTTGTATGTATAAATAAATAAATCTTTAAAAAAAAGGAAAGAAAGAAATGACTCACATATCATTAGAAAAATGTTAGCAATTATTATTATTGACAGGAATGGCTAATACTGTTAGGTATTTGTCATGTGCCTGGCAGTAAATTAAGTGCTTTTCTTATAATTTCTCATTTAATCTTGCAACCTTTCAAGTATTGTTAACTCCATTTTACAGATGGGAAAACTGAGGTTATAAGTGAAGTTATTAAGAAGCCAAGCTCCGATCTGAACTCAGAGAGCCTGACTCCAGAGCCCAAACCCCAACTCTATGCTCCTCCCTAACAATCAGGTGGCGTCAGATGAGCCAACGTAGGTCTCTTTTCAACCCCGAAATCTCATGATTTTAATTACACACTCAGGAGGCAACTGTCCCATCACATGGGCCGGCAAACCAAGAATCATACGGCAGATCAGAGGGAAAGCCGGGACTGAGGGCTTCAGAGAGCAGGGCGGGTTCTCAGCTCAGACTCCAGGTTCCAACCCCTGGGTGGGCCCAAAGAGCCTGCAAATGGGTGCCCAAGCTGCCCAACAGCCCTGCCTGGCAACTGTCCGATGCCCCGGGGATAGGGAGGCGCAGGTTCCACCCTCCAATTAGCCAGGAAGGCGGAGGCAGCCACATGGCTTGCCCACCTGGATGCTGTACTTCTAAGCGCCAACACAGTGCCAGGCCCTGCCAAGCCAAGACCCCCACCTGCTGTCAGGGAGGAGCCCAGGTGCAGAGGCGGAGCCCCAGAGTGCCCCAGCCAGTTCCTTTCCCAACATTCAGGGCCCTGGAGGCATCTGAGGATACCAGTCCCAGGGCCTGGACACGCCTCTGCCCCAGGGTGGCGGGTGCCCCAGGCTGGAGGGACTTCCCACCCCAGACTGAGCCCCAGAACCGGGTGGGTCACTCTAAGTTCTGGCCTCAACTCCCTGCCACCACCAGGAGCCTTCAGGCTTGAGAGCTGTACCTCCCCCAGGATACAGGGGGTCCCTGGGGACTGGAGCTCTGCCTCCCCATCGAACTGAGGTCCCTAGAGCAAAGGACTGTGTCTGCTCTGCAGGCCCTGAGTTCCCAGGCGCCGCACACTGTAGCTCCCAGAAGGCAAGCACTGTGCCTCTTCCTTCCCGCGGGTGGCACCCCGAAGGCAGGGTGTATCCCTACCAGGGGCTCACTAAGAGAAGCCCGCCTCTCCCCCTGATGGTAGCACCCTACAGTGGCTGCGCTCCTTCGCTCAGATGGGATGGATCCCCAAGCGTGTGAGTTTCACCTCCCCTCCCAGCCCGGGTGGGTCTCTAAGAGCAGGAGCTGTGCCTCCTCCCTCAGTCTCAAGCCCCCATAGTCAGGCCCCTCTACGACCCAGCCTGGCTTTCGGCTGGTATATTCCACGGAAAAGCCCGCGCTGCATACCAACCTTGGTTCTGGGTGTAAGTGGTGGTCTTCTTGAGCGTGTACTGGCGTCCACAGGACTCATCCTCCTCCATGACGCCCTTGCTGCTGACCGAGGGCACACAGGTGTTGGCGCCCGAGTGGATGCCCGAGTCGTAGGTGTATGTCTGTTGCCACTCGGTCACCTTGATGGGCTGTTCGATCAGGTTCATCACCTCCATGGTGGCTGCTGGGGACAGAGAGGAGCAAATAATCAGCTGGCATCCTGCCACCCACCCAGGCCCCCACCTTCAGCCCATCCCCACCTGTCTGTCACCCTGCGCCCCACCACAGCCCCAACGGCCCCAGTGACCTGTGCTGGGGAATGGGAAGCAGAAGGGTACCCTGGAGCAGGGGAGTCTCAGGGATGCCAGACGTGTGTGAGTTCTAGGCTTGCATTTCTGACCTCCAGCCCAGAGTGGAGGTAATCCCCACAGGGGGTGAGGCAGTAAAGGGCCAGTGACCCCAGCCAGGCCCTGCACTCACCTTGCTGTTGTGCCCAACACTCCCAGAGCAGAGGCACACAGGGCCTCCCGCAGCTCTGGTGTCCACACCCCCACCCCGCTGGGGATCCCTGGGAACGCTGCAGAGGTGAGGCAACTGCACATGGCCTATTGGACAGGAAACTGGGTGGGGCGCAGAAGCAGTCAGACAGGTTTCTCTGGGGTGTGAGAGAGTCTGCCAGGAGCAGTAAAAGGCTCCCTGGTTTTCAGCAGAGGCTCCAGGATCTCATTTTCCTATAGATGGTGCAGGGCCGCAGGATCTAAAGCGGCCCCAAAGGCCCGGGTCCTAAGACCTCGTCCATCCTCCTCCATCCCCCAGCTCCCAGAATTCTGTGCTCCACCAACAGGTACAAATCACAGCCATTTATTATTGGGCAATTCACCTCCTTGCTGAGCCTGTGTCCTCCACTGCAAAATGGGATAATATCACCTCCCATTTCCCTCAGAGTTGTTGTGAAGACCAGATTTATGAAGGACCCAGGAGGTGCCTGGCACATAGTAGGTGCTCAGTGCCGGTGGCCATGGGCGAGTAGCAGGACTTGGGTCTGCCTGGTTCCCCTGACTTGAGAGTTGACAACAAAGCGGGGTGCCTGGGAGGACAAAGAAACAGATCCAGTGGGGGCCCGTCCTTCCCCATGGCCATCACCCTCACTAGCAGGGTTCGAAGCACATGCTCTGTTCCCCCACTTACAGATGTGGAAACTGAGGCCCAGCCAGAGGCACAACAGAAAGGGGTCAACCTTGCTGCGGGGTGGGGCCCGGCTCTTCAGGAGTCCAAGAGCCCCAAATCTGCATAGAGGGGAGAGCCCGCCCCCTCAAGGGCAGTACAAGCTGGAGGCCAGGGGGTGAGCAAGAACCGCTGGGGGAGAGGCAGAGCTGCCCCTCAGTCCTGGCCACCAACACGGAGCACCTACTATGTGCCAGGCGCAGGCATGAGTGACACCGGCGTCTGGGCCCTGCACACCCAGAGCACCCTCAGACAGCAAGAAGGCCCTAGGAGCCAGGGCAGCACCCACACTACAAACTCGCTGCCCAGCCTCGCTGGGAGATGGGGAGAGGATGCGGATAGGGCGGCGGGTGCAGCCTGGCCCCGGCCCAAGAACAAAAATCAAGTCTTCCCAGTGATGGCCCAGTGTCACCCCCAAGGAGGATGACGAATAGCCAGGTCTCGGCTCTCCTGCCTTTTATGGTGACACCCAGCTCCTCCCCAGTCCTCAGCACACCTGAAACAGGCAGAGGCAGGAGCCAGACCAGCTCCCAGCCGCCTCCTTCCTCTCCTCCCATCACCCTGAGTGAGTCAGAGTTTCAGACTGATAAACAGAAGTGGGTCCAGAACGCCAGACAGCAGGCTCAGCGCTGCCAGATGTGCCCAGCTGCTTCCTGGGCATCGGCCAAGTGTCACTATTTCAGGAGCCCCCGCCCCGCCCCCCACCCACACACTGCCCAGGGCACTGCGATCTCTGGATATTTTTCCTGCCCCATGGGGTGGGGGTGGGAAAGAGAGGGTGAGAGAGAGAAAGAACCCATCACAGGGCCGCCCCCAGGGAAGAAAACTCAGGCAGCTGCCCTGACATCCAAAACACCGAGGAGGAAGGGACGGCAGCCCCCGGGAGGGACAGCAGCGTCAGTGGCCTTAACCAGCTCACGCAGCCATGCTGGGTGGAGCGCTAAGCTGACATCACCAGGAATGACCCGTAAAATCGCCCCCTCCCCAGGGACCACGGAACAGCCCCTCGTGGGCCCCGTGTCTAGAAAGGTCAAGGCTGGTCACGGGAGAAGTGTCCTGTAGTGAGGGGCCCCTCGCTGCACTGCCAGCCCAGGCCTGGGGCCAAGAGAAGCTGCCGCTGGACGACGGCCCAGAGCCACACGGAGCCAGTGATACCCTGGCGGGAGGGGGCGTCCAAGAGAGCTGCCTTTACCACCAAAGACATCACATTCTTCCCCGAAGCCACCCCACAGACCATTTATGAGTCCCAAATGCTAGGTGAGTAAATGGAGGCTCCACACTGAGAATACGGGGGTGCTCCACTCAAATCCTGGAAAAAGGGATGGCCTAGGATGGAGAAGACAGGACTGGACATCCCACTGCAGGGAGAGTGAGGGACTGCGGAGGAGAGGTGGGGAGGCCAAGGGTGCGGCAGCCGGGACGGCACGCCTGCCAAGTCAGCTTCCCAGGAGCCCCGGTTCGAGTCCCAGCTCCACCACCAAGAGGCGGGTGTTCTTGGACAGTTCGTTTGCCTGTGGGTGCTTCATCTACAGATAGGGGGCCCATGTGATGGCAAAAGAAGTTGATGTCTAGGAATAAGGAAGTAGGTTTCCCTGGCAGACAAGAGGAGGCTGAGGTGGGCAAGGTCAGACTTGAAAAGCGGCTCGGAGAGGACGCACGCCAGAACTCATCTTCAGGAGAGGCTCAGGGAGATGCTCCTGCAGTAGGAAGGCTGGAAGTCAGACCTCAGGCCAGACTGTCAACCGGCCCCACCTCTCTCCAGACCTACTCCCAGGAGAACCAGGGAAATTGTCCCACAAAGAAATGAAAGTGCTGTTTTTGCAGTTCCTAGGGGAGCGGGACCACACCCAGTTTGGTCTTGTCGCTCTCCACCCTGGACCCGGAGAGACTGGCGAAATGCCCCCCAGACCGCGCCAGGGTGGAAGCCGGCGAGACAGAGCGGGCCTGCCCCTGCACCGGGGGCAGAGCCGGCAGAGCCAGACGTCTCCATCTGAGTTGAATGGGGTGCCTTTGTTTAGCAGCAGGCTCTATTGTTGGCAACAAGGGAGGAAGAAGCCAGCTCAGATCAGAGGGTGGGGTGGGCGACGGTGCAGGGCACAGGAAGAGGAGACAGGGCCTGAGCAGGGCGTCTGCGGGACCCTTCCCTTGTTGGTGCCCTCTGGTAAGAAGCAACAGGGCTACTCTGGACAGACCCTGCCCTTCTTTCCTGCTTCCTCCTCGGCACAGCCACCCCAGGGGCTGGCACCGAGCAGCACAGCATGGCCCAGACCTGACAGTAAAAAGAACTCCCACCAGGGCCTCCCTGGTGGCGCAGTGGGTTAAGCAACGCACTACGAAGCAAACCGCAGCCACTGCAGCACGAGTTCGATCCCTGCTGCCGGCCAGGGGGGA
>JAGFMF010011782.1:968099-994396 GCA_019455555.1 Galemys pyrenaicus | reverse complement strand
AGCAGTGTACTTCTGTTGATCTGCCTGTTCTGCTCCCCGCTCTCTGTGGTGAACCCTCTCACCCCCCACACCTCTGGCCTGTACCCCAGTGCTTGTATGTATAAATAAATAAATTTAAAAAAAAAAAAGAACTCCCACCAGAGTTTCTCCCATCGGCCTCCATTCCAGCCAGCACCCACTGGGGCCAGTCCTCAATAGGCACAGCTGGGCTGGGTTGCAGGCTACTAAGTGTCAATAAAACATCTGGAAAAAAGGACAGGAATGGGCCGCCCAAGAGGTGTGCGGGAACCAAGCCCAGAAACATTGTTGGAGCAGGCAGGGCCGGGCCCACTAGAGATGCCTTGAGCCAAAGACAGCCCCTGTGCAGACTTGATGGTGGGCTTGGCCAGCAATGGAGGACGGTGCTGTGGGCAGGGAGAAGCCCAGAGCCAGCACAGGGGCTCCGTCCACCCACCACGCACAGGCTGTAGAGGCCTTTTTCAGAACAGATAGGAGACAGTGTGACGGCGGAAGCCTGCTGTTGACACAAGGGCCCAGGCCAGTGTGCCATGAGGGCAGCAAGGAATGGAGACAACGAGGCAGCACAGAGACAGGCCTGACAGCTTCCTTTTCAGGGCCTGGGACGCAGGGCAAGACCCAGGCCGCCTTTCTCGCTCCCACCAAATGAGAGCTAGAGTGGGAACTGCCTCCCAGCCTAGGCCAGAGACCCTGGGCCGGGGCTGCAGAGACGGAGCTCTGGAGGCCCTAGGAGGGGCAGGCGAGGGAGACACTGAGCAGTCACCTGCGGGCAGGTCAGACAGGCAGAGCCCTGGCCATGGCAGCCCTAGGGGAGAGGCTAGCTGAACAGGGCAGCAGCCCCCATGTTCCCCCACTCTCTCTCTGCAGAGATTTGGCCAGGATCTCGAGCACAGATGGTAACAGACTCTAAAAAGGTCCAGAGACAAGCAGGACTGCTTCCTTTGGGAGCCCTGTCTCCCCAGTCAGGCTGGGGCTTCCCAACCTGGCCTTCCCACTCATTCCAAGGGAGCCAGGAGGAAGCCCCCACAGACTGGAGGTGCCTTGGCAGAGACTGTGATCTCCCCATCAGACTGGTCATTCCACATGGGCAGGCACTGAGGAGGGCACCATGGAGAGCGGGGCCTGGAGACGGGAGAAGACAGAGAAGCCCATCCTGGGCTTCCGGAGGAAAGCCTGACATCCGGTCTGGAGGGCGGCCCAAGTTGTTGCGGAGGACTGGCCCCAGGTGGGGGAGGCTCAGGTCAGGCCAACCCAGCTGCTGTTTGTTTTCTTCCTCTGGGCTCTTTCCCAAGGCAAACAAACCAGGGTGGGAAAATGATGAGGACTTGGAGGAGCAGGAAATGCCTCCGCCAGGTGGCTCGATCTCAGGAATCTCTGGGCACCCCTGGAAAGGGCTCAGCGGGAGTGCCAGCCCCTGCAGGTGACCCTCTGTGTGGCAAAATCCCAAACTGGCAGGTAACCCCGAATCAGGTCCCCTGGGCATAGAAAAGCACTTTCCCCAGCCTCAGAAGCAGCAGCAAAGGGCTGGCTTGTGTAGCGCCTCAGCCAGGGGGTCTGGGCAGCCTGACCCCAGCTGGGGACCACATCCCGGCACCACTCCCCAGGGGTTTCTGCCACAGGGATTCCGGGGCTGTCTGGAAGAGCAGGGACTACAGACTCTTGTTTCCTGTTCAGCATGTGCTGGAGAACTCCAGCATTTGGATAAAGGTTTGTTTACGTTTGTTTTTGAACACAGAGCATGAGCTCATCGACACTGAGACTGAGACTGGAGGAGGCTAAGAAAAGGGAAAGGGACAGAGGCTGTAGCCTCTGAGTGGGGTGATGGGTGAATGATCTTCCTCTCTGGTGATCTTTTCTGCGCTTTCCGATTGTTTTTCACAACGGTCAGACACTACATTTTCCATCAAAAGGGAGGCTCACGTGGTCCACATGGGCAATGACTTGACGGCCTATCGCATCCCACCCCGTGGGGCCAGCCAGGAACAAGGACGGGGAGCGAAGCAGGTATGCTGACCCGCGCTCGCACACTGCCGTGGCTGAGCTTCCGGCCCCGGCGCCCCTCAAGGCTAGGTGCCATGAGACTGAGAAAAGCAGGCCTGGGAAAGAAGTTGCCAGAAACCGGGGCAGTCCGAGCCCTCTAGACGTCCATGGGATTCAACCATGTCCCAGGAGAGAGTCTCGTGGCGTCACACACAGGGACACAAACATTGATGACCTGCCCCAGCCACACGTCGCTTTCTCTTCACCAGGTCGCTGGGCCTACCTGCTGGCGGGTACCTGCTGCTCACAGTCAGGTCTCTTTCTACCAAAAGACGCAAGACTCAGGGTCTCCCAGGAGCCCCAAGAGACCACAGAGTCGCCCCAGAGGGTAGTGATTCCTGCCTGCCCTTCGTCCCGGCGGGACGGCCCATCCCCAGCTCACCCCAATGGGGCTTGGCTTCACCCTCTTCAGAGCCAACTCTGAGCGCTACCTCTTCCTCTTCTTAGTCTTCAACTCGAGATCTCTTCTCTGACAGAGGGCAGTGCCTTCCCCCGACTGGCCTGCATCCCTTCCACAGGAACTTCAGTCTCAATGGTTCCTGTGTCCTCAGGGGCCACTGGAACTGAGAGATCTCCGCCCTCTTGAGGGAAATCAGCTGGAACTGACTTCAGTTTTCCTCTTCTGTCACTCCAAGTCTCCTCGGGCTTTTCTTCTCCAGGATTAATTAGCCCCATATCTGGGGTCCCCTCCCGACATCAGGGGACCTGGGAGCCCTGTGCTCAGTACCCAGGCTGCACCAACACCAGCTGAGGCCCCACTTCCCAGGTCCATTCTGCTAGTCGAGGTCTCACTTTCCAGGTCCATTCTGCTGTCAGGTGCCTAGTTGGCAGAAGTGCCACAGACAGCCAGGGCTGAGAGGGTACCAGCCCCTCATGGAGAGCCATGACTGTGGCTGAGCTCAGCCCTGTCCCAAGAAAGGTTCGACCAATAGTGGAAAATTCTCCTCCCAGCCCCCCACCCAAGAGCACCCTGGCAGCACCGACTGGTACAATCCAGCAGGACGTTGGCCCAGTCCTAAATCTGACTTTCATTTCTCTCCACTCCCCAGGGAGGAGGCCCCGTCCTGGCACAGGCCCAGCCCCCAGCAAAGCAAGTAACTCCCACTTCCTATTCAGGGACAAACCCAGAACAGCCCATGATTCTGCCCAGCTCAAGTCAGGAGGCAGCTTTGACCCCTGCTCTCCTCTCCCTTCCCCAATCACCCCCTCTAACACCCTACACAGCCACACAGTCCCAGACACAGTCCTAGGCCTTGGGGAGAGCGCCCTCTCCTCAGGAAAAACCAAGCCACAAGGGAGGTTGGAGAGGGCTGGAGGCTAGGACGTGAGTCACTCCTCTGACAAATCTTCCCCCACCTTCACCGCCCACACATACCTTCCCGGGCCCTTGTACATTCTCTTCTCCCCAAACTCCCAAGCGGAGGATCTCAAAAAAGGATGGCAGAAAAATTCTTCCCAGAGGTGCAGTGGGGTGAGAGAGCAGGATGGGCTCAACATAGAGTCAGAGAACCCAAATGGTAGTCTTGTCCCTGCTTGGTTCTTTGCTGTGTAACCTCGGGCACATTACTTAACTTTGCTGAGTCTCGATTTTCTCATCTGTAGAATGCGGTAATGCTACCTGCCCCCAGGGATAGTCACAAGGATTCAGCCAGACTGTCAGTAAAAGTGCCTGGCATCTGTACAACAGGACTTCTTAGTTCATCTCGATGTAAGGACTTATTGGGTGGGTAGGTAGGTATTAGTCCCATTTTGCAGAGGAGGTTACTAAGGCTCAGAGAGGTGACATGATTTGATGGAGGCCACACAGGGAATGAGGGACAAAGCTGGGATTCAAACCCGGCTGGGTCCCAGCCCAAATCCCTGTGCTCAGAAGCTCCCCCAGTATCAACTACCCCCATCTCATTCTAAGGTGGGTTCCTCTCCCCAAACCCACACCACTGGCTGGGGAGGGACTCCCTCTCCCAGGTAAGAGCCATCCCTGGGCCTCCCTGGTGGCGCAGTGGATTAAGCAACGCACTGTGAAGCGGACCGCAGCCACTGCAGCACAAGTTCGATCCCTGCTGCCGGCCAGGGCCGGGGACCCACATGGTGCAGCAGACCTCTCCTGCTGTGCCCGCTGCTCCCCTCAGCAGTGTACTTCCGTTGATCTGCCTGTTCTGCTCCCTGCTCTCTGTGGTGAATCCTCTCACCCCCCCCACACCTCTGGCCTGTACCCCAGTGTTTGTATGCATAAATAAATAAATAAATCTTTAAAAAAAAAAAAAAAAAGAGCCATCCCTAATGGGTTCCTGCTCCAAGGGTCTCCAGGAGGAAAACAGGATGCCCGCCTCTGCACAGCCTGACCTTCACTCCCCAGCTTCATTCTCAGCCCTGGCAGCCCAGAGGGAGGTTCCAGGGGTGCGGGGGCAGGGGTGGAATGCACTCCTGTCACCAAGGCTGGGGCTTGATCTAGCAAAAAAATGACTAATTGGATCCTATCATTTTCCCACCCTCTCCCTGCAGTCCAGTAAGTGGCCCGTTTTCACCAGGCACCTCCAAGCAATGCTTCCTGAGTATTATCTTTTCATCAGAGCCACAAACCAGATTAGCTAAACTACTCATTTAACCAATGTGATTACAATCCCTTCCCCTCCTCCACCTTGGCACCCAGAAAAGGGAAAACAGGTTCTTTTTGCCCCAACTCCATGGCCCCCCTGGAGGTACACTGCCCAGTAGAACAGGAGAGAATAGGGTTCCCTCCTCTGCCTCCCCCAAGCTTGAGGGGCCAAATCAGATCCCTACCCCTGGGGGACTGGACCTGGAGGGTGGGCCTGATCCCCATCCCCACTCTCCCACCTACAACCAACCCAGAGTTAGGGCCTGTAGCCCTGATTACCCCCTCAATCTTCCTGTCAACCCAGAACTGACAGAGAACCTGGCTCCTGCAAACCCCTTCTGTTCCCCAAGGAGGCTAGGCTCCAGACCCCCACAACAAAACCACACTTCAGGTTTTTTGAGACCAGTGTTTGGTGGAGATTGCCAAAACTGGCCAGGGGAGGGATTCTCAGGAAATTGTGCTGGGAGGTGGCTAAGGCAGCTCTGACTACTCCCCCTCCCCCCAAAGCATTCCCTCCAGTCTCACTTTCCCCATCAAACTGTCAGGAAAGGGGGTAGGTGGGAAAAGGACAGCTAAAGCCTCCAGAAGGAATGCACCTTCGTAACTCTGAGAACGAATGGATATTTTGCCCCATTCTCCTGGCTCTTCTGCCTCAATTACCAGCCAGCTAAAGAACTGGGGGATGGGATGGAGTGAAAAAAAAAGGCAAGAACGATCACGCCCCCCACTCCCTGGTTTGGCTCGGCCATGCCCCACCCCCATTCCTGGGGAGGGGGGCTGAGCTTGGGAGAGAGTCACTTGCACCAGCCTCTACCGAGGGGGTGTGGTGGTCCCCGGAGGCAGGAAGAGAAGGAAGAAGCTGCTTCCCCTTTCAGCCCACCCACCCCTCCCTCGGCCCCAGGGGCCCAGCAAACAGGATGGAGGTGGGGGCAGGGAGGACAGGGTCAGAGCGCAGGCACTGGCCTGGGTTCAGCCCGTCGCCTGGAGGAGGGGGCTTTGCCCCAGAAGGATCCTAAGAGCCTGAGGAAGTCCTGGGCAAGAAGGCAGGAAAACCCCCAGAGAGAGCTGCCATGAGTACTTCCTCCTGCAAAGTTTGTTTTGGGTGATTTGTCCTACAGTAAGGTTAGAGAAGGAGAGTCTTTTTTCCCTATCAGCACTCTGGAAGCCGCAGCTACTGGAAACTGGGCCAGTGACTTCTCTGTCCAAGCAGGAGCCCTCCACCAGACCCCAGCCCCAGGCACGGGTGTCAGACCCCTGCGGTGCAGACTGCCCTGCACCAGTTTCTCTGTCACCCCACCCACCTCCTCTGGAGTAGTCATAGCCCAGCACCCACCCAGCGGAAAGAGATGCCCCAGGTACTGTACTGACCAGGCTGCAGGACTGGAGGGCAGAGCCTCTGGACTCACCTGCTCGGCAGGTAGGGCCCGCGTTGCTGGGAAAATGTGGACTCGGCCCCCACAGTTGGGCAAGCCTGGCGCAGACAATAGGGCCCCACCCAGGCCTGGGGGAGTTGGGAGGGAGGGAAAGCAAGGATGACGCGTGAGGTGGGGTGAGGGTGGCCCCAAAGAGACCAGCAGGAGCAAGTTTCCCAAACAGTACATTCCCGCCTGCTGCGTGAGCCCTGGGATGCAGATGAGGAGGGTCAAAGTCTCCCCTGCAAGCTCCGGGTGAGAGTCTGGGAGGCAGCGTCAGAGGAGCTCTGCCGGCCCCAGGGAAGGTGCGACCCCGGAGGCACCTGTCCGATCTCTCCCTGTCCTTCTCAGTTAGGACTCAGAACCCCAGAGAGCGCTGGGCTCAAACCTCGTGCCCCCTTAGTCTCCGTGCCCAGGACCCCAGAGCGCCCCCTGTCGCCGGTGCAGGGTGGCGCTCTCTGGCACCCGCCCTCACCTGCCCTGAGAAGGCGAAGATCGGCCTATCGGCCGTGCGGCACCCTTCCCGTAGCCCAGAGATACCTTCTCTGATCGTCCGCACCTGTGTGTGTAGCCTGGCCGGGCTGGGTAGGGGTCAGGCCGGGATGGGAGCCGGCGCGGGCAGCGAATTAAGGTCGGCGCGCTCGGGCGGCGGCTGCTCCGGACTCTGGCCAAGGCAGCAACTCCGTAACCGAACAAAAGGCGAAGGGACCTGACAGCCAAGCCACGCCTCTCGCCCCTTAAAGCTCCGCCCCCTAAGGAGACGCCCACCCTCTAAGGCGGGCTCACTGGCTGCCTCTCCTGACTGTCCTGCCGAGGGGCGGAGCCTGGAGCCCAGTCCTCTTCCACCGCCGCCTCTGTTTATCCGTTGGCCATTGGCCCCAGGGACTGCCAGTCGGCTCTGGGGACTACCCCCAACTTGAGATTCCATCCTAACACCGCACCTATTGGCAGACAAAAGGTTACTTCCTCCTGATTGGGCAAGGAGCTGTCAGTAAGCCTAAGAAAAAGGACCAATGGAAGAGATGGGGTGTGTCTTGCCCCACCCAAACTCTCAGCAGGTAAGACTCATTCATTACTCTCCCCTTCCCCCTACCTGTCCAACAGGTGAGTCAGAGGGTGCCATGGGAAAGCACAGACGCCTTCACAGGCCCGCCAACTCAGCGTCAGGCTGATGCTTCTTTGGGCTTATTCACCTTTGCCACAAAATAGTAATAACATATTTATATAGCATTTTATAAGCTCTCTGCTGGGCTGGGTCTCCCCCCCACCACCACCACCACCATATGGCTTGCTCTTGGGATTTAGAATCAGGAGTCCTAGGTTTGGGTTCTGCCATCTAGTAGCTACATGGTCTTCAACTTTCACCCTGTTGCTCCTCATCTGTGAAATTGGTACATTAGCTGTATCTATCACACAGATGTGTGGAGATTAAATGAAGTTTGTAAATCACTGGGACAACTGCTAAATGTTAGAACTTATATCAGTGGAATTAAGAGTTTACAAAAAAATTCTTCCGACAATTTTGAAAGAATGTGAGGACAACAAATAATCCTCATTTTAAAGATAGGGAACTGGGGTTCCATGAGTCCACAGAACTAGAAAAGGGCACATCCTAAATTAGAACTCCTTTTGTCTCAATTCAAGACCATCAAACCACATAACTCCTAGATAGACATTGAATGTTAAACATTTAATAGACAGCATAGACATTAAATGTTAAAGCAGTGGGGAAGGGCTGGGGTGAGGGAAGGCAAAAGCAGACGCTTGGGGAGACAGAAGAGCAATGATTTGGTACAAAGATCGAGAAACGATTGGTGTAAGGAGATTTTGGTGGGTTTGGAAAAAATCAGGCAGCAGATCTAAAAGAAATTAGCACTGGCATAAAAGAAATGGGACAGCCAGGTTTTCGGTGGCACAAGAGCCTATTAGTTTTCGGAGAGAACTTCCTGATAAGCAAGTGACGAAGACAAGGGCACCTCCTTTCTGTGGCTGATAAATGAAGGCCGACTGGCGGCAGCACAGTGTGGGTCCCTGGACATTTATTCATCGCCACTTGAGCATGGCTGCTATGCCATGCATTGGGTTAGCCCCTGGTGACACGGGAAGTTAAAATGACACCAACCCTCACGGGGTGAAAAGAGGGCTAGGTGTAGCAGGTCTCCTTACCCCCTCCATATGTGGGCAACTGTGCTGCAGGAGTGACTGTTGAGGAAAGGGTCCCCTTCAAAAAAGTTGTATAGGGCCTCCCTGGTGGTGCAAGGGTTGAACTGCGCACGGTGGGGCTTCCATGGCCACCGCAGCACTGAGTTCAATCTCAGCCAAGGAGGGGACCCACATGGCGCAGCAGACCTCTCCTGCCTTGTTCACTGCTCCCCTCAGCAGTGTGTTTCAGTGGCTCTTCCTGTTCTGCTCCCCACTCTGGTGAGTCCTCTCACCACCTGTGCCTCTGGCCTGTACCCCAGCTCTTGTATGCATAAATACGTAAAATCTTTTTTAAAAAAAGTTGTGTAACCAAAGCTAGAACGTAGGACGGGCTAGGCAAAGGTACCCCAGCAGGATCCTTAGCCCCTTTCCCCATCAGAGAAAGGGATGCTGGCTGAGCAATCTCACTTCTGAAGTTTGTGCCACCCACAAACTTCACGGAGAAGGGGCCAGGGAGACATGTATCCTTAATCAGTTACCATCATCCCCCATGCCAGACCCCTGCCCTCGGCTTCCCTTCGCTTCCCTCACTCCTTCTGCTTATCCCAGTATCTTTCCCCTCCCTTACCCCTACCCAGCCACCTGCCACCCTGCCACATCCTTCAGTGGCCATCCACAGCTTGAGGGAACTCACAATCTTAGGCTGCCCTGCTGCTGGCACCAGGGTTTCCCTGCCTCCCTCTCCCACCTCCCTGTGTCCCCTGCCCACCTCCCACCTCCATCTCCCCACCCACCTCCTGCCCCCTACACACACACTTCCCAGCCCCAGGCCTGCTTCACTCCTCCTTTTCTCCTGACTTCAGCACGCAGCCGGTAGGGCTGGTTGACGGCAGAGGGGTGGAGGAGTCTGGGTGGAGTAAGGGGCAGAAGTAAAACTTCAGAATGAAGCATGCGCGTGTGTACCAGTATGCACGCGCACGCATCGCCCAGAACACTCCCCGAGTGTCCGGGCCGGAACCTGCTGCAACACGCCAGCCCCAGAGCCAAGTGCTCAGGCCGGGCTGGGTGAGGCACCGCCAAAGCAGGAAATTCTGGCATGAGAGCCCCCAGATCGCTTCTCCCAGACGAAGGGATTTTCTGCGCCTTTATTGTATGCCTGCCTACTATGTGCCAAGCACCAGGGGTTCATCTGCAGATTCAGAAAAGAATGTTCACTCGAATCAGCTGTCTAGTAGGAGGTCTGGCCTCTGGGATGAGGCAGTGTGGAGGAATCAGAATGAGGGCTGCTGCGGCCACGGCCGCCTCCGGAGCTTGAACCTGAAGGAAAGGCCCTAAGACCGTCTCATCCAGTCCCCTGCCTCCAAGCCTATAAAGGCCGGGACCTCTCTGACAGATTCCCAGGAAGGGAGATGCTCCAGCCTCCATCCGAATACCCCCTTCTTCTAACCTGCCGTCAACCCTCGGGGTCCTGCCGTCAACCCTCTCTCGGCTCTCTGGCCCGTGCGTGTGCGGGCCTCCGGAACCACAGGCCTCAGTCAGACTTGCAGTTTCCTGGGGCCTGAGGGTGAAGGACTCCCCCCACTGCCCTGCTGCCAGGAGTAACTGACTAAGACAGGTCCAGCGAGAACCTGTTGAGAGGGGGGTTGCTGGGGGAGTGCATTTCCAGGAGCAAGAAGAACCGTGAACCAGGCGTCCCCCACAGCTCATCTGACTTCCCATCCTCCTCCTCCAGGTCTCTGGACCATAAAAGGAGGTGGCAGTTTCTGTTCTTGTTTAAACTTAGTCTTTTCTCTCCAGGAGCTCTTTCCCCAGAGAGAGGCAGAAGGAGTCTTAGATGAGCACAACACACACGCACACATCCTTCTGTGCTCAATCCTCACGATATGCAGTCATGGGCCCAGATTCAGGTGCACAGATGCCAGCCTTATCAGCACGCTCTCCCCAACACACACACACACACACACACACACAGCCCCCAGTCTTCCCTCCTCTTGGGTTTAGCTGGCCCCAGGGAAAGCATCTCTATAAAGGAGGACAGGGTGAATAGGTGGACTGCTATACTTCGCCTTTTTCCCTGGCCTTACAGCAGGGGAAAGGCCCCCAAAAGATGAGAGGGAGGTCCTTCCCAGGTGGCAATTCAAAGGCAATGCAAATAGCAAAAAGTGCCTGGAGCCTGGGCCATCTCTCAGTGTCCCAGACTGGGCCACCCTCAGCATCCAGGCAGAGCCGTGGCTCCTGCCCTTGGATGAGCCCTGCTTTGGTCTCTGCTCCTCCCAGATAGTGCCCGCACCCCCACCTCAGGGCTTTCTCCCAGGCTCAGACCTCTCTCCACTGAGATCACATTTAGGTACTGAAATGCCTAGCCCAGGGCCTGGTTCTAGGGCCTGCAGGACACTCACATTCACCTTCCCTCCCAGAACAGACAGAAGTGCGTGGTGGCAGGGCTGGGAGAGGGAAGAACACAGCTGGACTTGCAAATTGGGGTGTCCAGTGCCTGTGCTGGAGATCTTTTGTGCTGTGGATGTCATCAGGAGGGAAGAGAGCCCAGGGACTGAGGGGCAGGGAGCTGTTATCTCCTGCCAGCACGTTCTGAGCAGGGCCTGGGTATTCTCAGTTTCATCACAACCTTTCAGAACATTGTGAGACATACGTGTCAAGGATATCTGAGCAGTGTGTTCTCTTGATCTGGAACCTACTTAGATCTATAGCATGTGGGCCTCCATTGGCGCTCCTGTCACTGCCTGCTGGGAGGGGACCCTGCTGGGGTGACCCTTTGGGACTGGGGAGAGGACACTGACTGCAGAAAACCTCGGGCTCCCAAGCTCTTCCGACTGGCATGGCCCCAAGTCTTGCGGAAGCCCATGGGACATTGCAAGGCCCCAGGGTGGGGGTGCGCCTGCCTTTTCTGCTGCCCTTTGTCCAGGGGAGGAGTCTAGAGGCTGGAGGCTGCCCACAGGGTTGGAGCGGGGGAGAGCTTGGTTCTGTGGGCTGCGTTCCCTGCTGGTGGGGAGGGCTTTACTGACAGAGGTAACTTCCATGGCTGGTCTCTGCAAGGCATGTGGGCGGGGATGGAATGTCAAAGGAAAAACTGGAAGACAGGAAAATAGAGATAGGAAGGGCCAGAAATAGCACAGGCCAGGGCGAGATACTGGGGGCCAGGGCTGGCGGGGCTGGTAGTAGTGGAGGGAGAAGGCTGAAGAAAGGTCACTGCCCCCTCAAACAGAACCTTCCCCACAAAGTGCAATTACAGGACTCTGGAAGCCTAACGGGTGGGCTTCAAGCATCAGAACTGTATTCTGAAGTTGGGGGGTGGGTCCCTGGCTCTCTGAGTATCCCCCTCCCTCCTTTCTTCCCCCCCATCCTGAATGATTGGGGTGAAGAGCGTGGTGAAGTCTGTTCACCTGAGTCACACCCCTTCCCTTCCTGCTCCTGGCCAGGGCGACTCACCTAGCAGACTGACACAGCTGGAGCCCCACCCACCCTGCCAGCCAGCCTGCCCCGCCCTCCCGCAACCAGCCCGGACAGCTGCCTGCCCCAACAGGCGCTATTCCCAACGAGAGGCCACCCCTCCCAGCGGAGGGGGAGGGAGAGGAGAGAGACCTGTCAAGAGTCTTTGGAAAGAGGATCCAGGAACAGTCTAATCAGAGGCTCCTTCCTGGTACATATGGGGAAACTGAGGCTGCAGCCAGCACTTCCCTAAGGTTCAACAAGTAAATCGGGTGGAACCTTTGCCTTTTGCTCACCAGCCTACCTCTTCTGCCAATTTTGGTCTCTTCCGGTGCCAACAAAATGGGGTGGAGAGGGACAAGGGCAGTCAGGGGAGAGGAAGGAGATAAGGATCACTTTTGTGAGAACTCACCCTGAAGTGTGACTTCAGGAAAACTTTGAGGTTAGAGAACCAGGGCTGGGGTGGGCCGAGGGTGGGCTGGGGTGGGTTTAGACCCTCAGGGGTCTACATCTGTAACCTCTCCACTTCCACTACTCTACAGCCTCTAAGTCACCTGGCACACAGAAGTCGAGACAATCAATTATGCAAAGAGACCTTCCTCACCTCCCCCCTCCCCCCCAAGGGGCCCTCTTGCTTCCTAGTCCTGGACTCCGCCTTGGTGGGAACTGGGGCCAGGACTTGGAGGCCCCCCCAACCCCATACATGAATCGCATCTTCTCTGGTCCCATCCCGTGGCCACCAGGGAATTTGAGAATTGAAATCTTTGAATATTTCATCAGCATTTCAGCCTCCAGTTGAAGAAGCAGCCAACTTACAGCTCATGGGTAATTTATGGTTCCAGCAGAGAACCTGGAAGTAGTGAGGGGGAGGGGCTAGGAGCTGGGGGAGGGAGGCCTGCACCAGGCTTCCCTTCAAAAGAGTGGAGGTGAGGGTTGAGGGAGGAGCTTCAAGGCCAGGGGTATTTCCATTTTCGAGGATGCCAATGTATTACCGAAAAACAAACAAAAACCAGGGTTATCAAAATATTAGTGCTGAAGGTTATTCATATGACAAGCATTTTCTGACTTCATTTCTGTTCCTGTGTCTCCAACTGTACACAAACCTCATTTGGAGATAACAAAAAATTTTAATGGGAAGTCCTTTATGGCTGTGAGACCACCTAAAGGCCCCCCCAGCTTCCCATACCCATCTGGGCCAAGGAGAGAGGCCAGATTCCCCATTTAGCTTGATACAGCCTGGCTCCTGACAAGCTATGTTGCCTCCTCCAGGAAGGCCACTGGGATTTGACCTAGAGGTCCAAGGAAAAGGAAGGAATATCTTTTTACCACCCCTTACTTTGCTCCAGGAATATAATATCACATTTTGCTTTTAAAAGGAAAGAGGGAAAAGGCTGGATTTCTTCCTCTTAACCTCATCTTGTGAATGACCAGCCTTAGTGAATTCTTTCAGAGAACTCACTGGATCCAGAGATACAAATACATGTGTGTGATGGAGGGGTCAACAAACAGGCATGTCCTCTTACCTCAGTTTCCCCACCTGAGTCATAAGCATGAGATGAGAGGCATCCCACTCCAAGAGTTGTTTGGGGGATGGAAGAGATGCTATCCCAGTACCCCGGCGCCAGGTGGGACCAGGCAGGTGGTGATTATGGGGATTATGGGGTGATGTGTCCACACTTGGGCCTGGGGTTTGGGCTGTGGCTGGCTCCAGCATGCAGCCCCAGCCCCCAGCATGCCCCCAGCTCATCCCCCAGGCATCTTGGCACTTGATCACGGCAGGAAGCTGGGCAGGGTTGCACCAGCTTTATTGAGAGTCAACCCCAGCCTTGGGATCCCCGGTTAGCCTCTCTGGGCCTCAGTTTCCCCACTCATGAAACTAGGGCCATCTGTTAGGGGAGTTGTTGGAGAGAAGCTGCCAGAGAAGGCCTGAATGAAGGCTTCAGAGTGGGGAAGCTGTGGGGGGCTTGCCTGGGCACTGCCAGGACTTTCCCCTGTCAGGGTATGCTTTCCTCTTTGTCCCCAGGGGAGACTGCTCTCCCAGAGAAGGGGAGCACAAAGTTCTCAAACCTGAGAGATATTTTTTCCATTGGAATTCATTGGAACTGAGGAGTAGTCCCCTCCCTGGCCATCATGCCTCAAGATTCAGTAAGTCTGTCTTCAGTTTCCCTAACATCCTGTCCAATCCCAGGAAGTGGACAGTGGGGGTGGGGGTGGGACAGAATGGGCTCTGGTGAGAGGGCACCCAACAGCCTGCCTGTTGTCTGTCCTTCCCTCCTCCCCACCCTCCATACCTCCCTCAGGGGTGTTTGTATTCAGTCTGGCTTTCACCTTCCTCTCTGCAGCCCCAGCTGACAACCTGAAAGGACAAAGCCAATACCCACGGGAGACCTGGAAGGAAGAGTCAAACCCACCTGGGTCACACCCAAGTCAGGGAACCCTGGTCCATTCCTCAGCTTGCGCCTCAGCAGAAGGGAACTGATATCGACCTTGCAAGACTGTTTTGGGGGTTATAAAAAACTGCCAAGGGGCCTCCCTGGTGGCACAAAGAATTGAGCTCCACCCTGTGGGGCTGCCACAGCCACTATAGCGCGAGTTCCATCCCCTGCCAGAGAGGAGGAGACCCACATGGCGCAACAGACCTCTCCTGCCTTGCCTGCTGTTCCCCTCAGCAGTGTATTTCAATCCATCTGCCTGTTCTGCTCCCCACTCTGTCTGGTAAATCCTCTCCCCCCACCCCCACCCTCCACGCCTCTGGCCTATACTCCAGCTCTTGTATACATAAATTAATAAAATCTTTAAAAAAAAGTGTCACGCATATAGTAGGTACTCAGTGCAGTGTCCCAGCGATGCTGTTCTCAGGGTGGGCTCTTCCCTTCCTGGGCCCAGGTCTGCACACCCTGTGGCACCGGTATGGTCCTATTGTTCCAGAGTCCCCAGAGCCTTCTTGGACACACCTAACCTACCTATTTGACGACAGATGCCACCACTGATGAGGTGCTGGGTGAGGGCTTGGGACAGGTAAGGAGGGGGCTGGGTCAGACAGGTGGAGGAGGCCAGGGCGTCTGGACTGGGTGGGGTTGGATGAATGGGCTAAAGGGCCCTAGAGGGCCCACGCCAGGCCAGGACTCTGTCTCACCGGTTTGGGGAGCTGGCTGCGCAGTAGGGAGACGCTGGCATCAGGGAGAGGCGGGAGGGGCTGGTGGCCTCCAGGGAAGGGGAGCTGAGTAAAGCTCCTGGACCAGGACAGCCTGGGCTCCATCTTAGATTGGGCGGGGGGTGCCTAGAGAAGGGCCAGCCTTCTGCTCCCTGGGGAGACCCCCCTCACCACATCCCCAGAGGCCACTCTCAGATGCACAATTGCAGGCACTTCTTAAACTGCAACTCTCTCTCAGTCCCTTTTCCCAGCTCTGTTTCCCATCTCACTTACCTAACAAAGCCATACGTGTTTATTTATTGTACATTTCTTGTTACTGCCTGCCTTCCCGCTGGAATGCAAGTTCATAAAGGGGCTTGCCCAGGTGTGTTCACGATTGCAGGCCCAACTCCTGCAGTGTAACCAGCACATAGTAGGTGCTCAATAAGTGCTAGGGATGTCCTGAAGGCAGGTGCACCGCGGGACCCACGCCCAGACACGCTCGGTCCTCACATGTACGCATGTACACGTACACGCAGTCCGCGCTCACACACTGGCGCGCACAATTGCGCACACAGCAGACAGACCGCTCACTCCTGCGCACAAGCGCCGTCAGACTCTCACCAGCCGCCCAGATTTCTTAGCTGCTGCTCACGCGGGCACGCTCTGGCATGTCGCTCCCCACCCCGGGGGCAGCCCCGCCCAGAAACGAGAGGCGGGGGCCTTGGGGAAGCAGATAGCACTGCAGCTTGGGGGGGGGCGGACGGGGCAGGGCTACCCTGGAACCTGAGGCCCAGCAGACGCTACCTGGTAGACCCACCTATGGGAGGGAGGGAGGAGTGAGGTCACCGGCACCCCAGCCTGGACCCCGCCCGTGCTCCATACTCCGACTCAGTCTTCCCAGCCGACTCAATCTTCCCAGACGGACTAAAGTCCCAGGGGAGGGGCTTGGGGTGCGGCAGGTGTCCTGCTGGGCACAGAGGTGGGCGGGGCCCAGGCTCGGTGGACTGGCATATCAAGGGGAAGGGCGGGGTGTCGATGGTGAGAACTGGGCATCCCAACTCTACCTCCACCCTCCAGTAAGAGGCTGCTCCTCCACCCAGTCCCTCTCCCCTCCCGGAGGCCAGAAAGGAGGGGAGAGAGGCTGAACGGTCACCTGACTGGCCCTGGCCCATAATCCCCTCCCAGAGAGGCCCCCTTTGCACCCACTTCCCTACTGAGGAACCTGGGCGGGGAGGGGGGCTGGTGAGTCATAGAGCTCAGTGATAGCCGCCTGGCATCATCCTCACCCTCACACCTCTGGACTCTTTGCCCTAAGAAGCCGATAAAAGATTACAGAAGAGAGTCTGGCCTCCATTAGGCTTCACCTTCAAACCATACCCTTAGGGTTCCTGGGACAGTAACGCCTGCGGTGGGATGGGCAGCGGATGTTCACTCTGACTCTAAGGAACCTGAGTCAGTAAATGCCTGGAAAGTAAAACCAGAGGAAAATGTCTAGGCCTCATCCCCACACTCGCTACATTCCCCGAGGGAGGCGGTGCTGAACCAGGGAAAAACAGGCCATTACATCTTAGAAATCTGAAACCACCTCCCCAAGCCTCTGGCAGGAATGTGTCCCCGCGCCCCCTGGCGGCCATTTGCAATAGCGCTCCGCACGTGACCACCAGGGGCAGTGCACAGCGGCCAGCCAGGGGCCACGCTGCAGCCTGGACACCCTGCATTGACACAGGAGGGAAGATGGGGCAGGGGGGAGGATCTTCAGCCTCACCACTCAGCTCTGAGGGGACTGGACCCCAGCCGCTGCGATTCATTCAGTAAGAAATGTTTATTTAGCACCCACTGCCAGTGTGCCAGGAATGGCTGGTCTCCTGACTGGTGCTCTTCACAATGCCCCTGCCCCTGTTATCTCAATTCGGGCTGAGGCCCCAACAACACCGAGCTGGAGCTTCTCCAGGAGGCCGTCCATGGGGGGAGAGCACCAGGAAGTTGGCCCAGCCTTCAGCAGAGGCAGCACTGCCACCCTGTGCTCCTAGGAGCCAGCAAGGAGGCAGAGGGGCTTGAGCAGCATTTGCAGGTGGGACGGGACGGGACCTGGTCAGCTATGTCCATTTTACATTTTTCAATAAATAGTTCTTGCTGCTGCCCAGGCTGGTGAGGGGGCTGCCACTGGTCCAGACAAGGTCTTGAAGAGCAGAGGTGGCTCTGTCATGCTAATTCAGGCTCTGGTTCTAAAAAAGAAAGAAGAGAGCATTAGGGTGCCCCCCCCCACTCCCAACAGGTGTCTGGGTGCTGTCCTAGAAGGAGGTGCAGCAGGCAGGAATGGGGCTCCGAGCAACAGGCCTCAGCTGGTCCCAGTTCCAGGCAGGATGCGGCTGCCACAACGTGGGACAGGTGTCAAAGACAGAATGGCGCCTCCCAGGATGGGTTCCAGCCCCCAACACACACTCCATAGCCTCTGCAGCCTGGTGCGGCGCGTAGGTCCTTCTGCCCCCAGCCTCCATCCCAGGCTGCATGCCCACCCCCCCAGGACCCAGCCACTGACCAGCCTCAGCCTCATCGCCCTTGGCATCCGGCTCCTGCCACCAGTCAGCATAGATGCCTTCTTCATAGTCACCCTCTCCCTCAAACTCAGCATCGGATGGGGGATTCTTGGGCTCCACTGGAGATTCTGTTTCCTCCAGCTCCATCTAGAGAGCCCAAGGGGGAGAGAGGAACCAGGTAAGAGCAGAGGTAAACCCAGCTGGAAGATGGGGCCCTGGCCAGGCCAAGCCCACCTCCCACCCCCAACAGCCTATCTGTCCTGAAGCTCCTCCTGCCCTAGCCTCAGGGTCTCACCCAGGAACCCTATGAAGGTTTCTCCCTCAAGGTCCTGTTCCTAAATTGCCCCCTTCCTGAGCTGATGCCAGGGGCCCCACCAACATATTTCAGTGTTAGCATAAACATGGCCTTCTTCATAACTCAAGTTTTAAAAAAAGATTTATTTATTTATGCATACAAGAACTGGGGTACAGGCCAAAGGTGTGGGGTGGGGGTGAGAGGATTCTCCAGAGACAGAGTGGGGAGCAGAACAGGTAGATTGACCTAAACACGCTGCTGAGGGGAGCAGCGGGCACAGCAGGAGAGGTCTGCCGCACCATGTGGGTCCCCTCTCTGGCTGGCAGCAGGGATCGAACTCGTGCTGCAGTGGCTGCGTTTTACTTCATAGTGCGTTGCTCAACCCACTGTGCCACCAGGGAGGCCCCATAACCCAATTTTTAAGCACAAATATGTGGCAAGAAGATTGTTAGTCCCGATATGCCAGCCCATGTTGTTTTCCAGGCCAGCAATGCCTTTACCTGCTATGCCAACATGGCTCTTGTCCAGCTTTCCAAAGCCAGGCATCAGCTCCAGGATGTGGCCCTCGAAGGATGACCCCTACTGGGTCAGGAGCCCTCCAGCAGAGGGCCCCACGCTGACCCTCCCCAGCACTGTTGGCGCCTCCCCTGCTGGGCTGTGCCACTCATTAACTCAGCTCAGCCCAGCCTGGTGTCTGGCAGAGAGCAGGCTACAAATAACACTGGCTTCTACTCAAAGAGCACCTACTATGTGCTAACTCTGTGCGAGGTGCTTTACCTACTTGATCTCATTTAATTCTGACCACAATGGCATGGGATAGGCATTATTCTCCCCACTCAGTGGATGAAGAAATGGAAGTTTGGGGCCTCCTGGGTGGCACAATGGGTTAGGCAACACACTGTGGGGCAAACTGGCTGCTGTGGCAGGAGTTCCATCCCTGCCATGCGGGGGAGCTGACCCACATGGTGCAGCAGACCTCTCCTGTCTCGCCCGCTACTCCCCGTAGCAGTGTGTTTCAGTTAATCTGCCTGTTCTATTCTCCACTCCGTCTTTGGTGGGTCTTCTCGCACCCACACCTTTGGCCTGTGCCCCAGTTCTTGTATGCATGAATGGATGAATCTTTAAATAAAAAAAGAAAGTCCAAACCCTTAAAAAAACAAAAGAAATGGAAGTTTGAGGATTTTCTCAGAATTGCCTGGAGCTGCCCCCCTGGCATGTGGAGAGCCAAGTCTGGCTTGCACCACAGTCTGGGCGCTGTCAGGTCGGTCCTGCCCTGTGGCGATGCATGGGGTCTTGGGTGCGTGAAAACGGGATGGATGGATAAGCAACGAGCAGCAACGCCTCAGAGAAACTCAGACTCTCAAGCCTGCATTTGGAGTCAGAGTAACAAGCTGTGGTCCTTCCTCCCGTGTCCTGCGTGCACACATTCACTCACTCACTGGCCCGTTCAAACTCAGTTTCTGAGTTTCTACACCAGGCCGGGAGAGCTGGGAGGAACCTGGTCCCCTGTCCTGGAATGCAGTCCTCCAGAAGCCTGGCTGAAGAAGGGGGCGAGATGGACTAGAGATGCAGTAACTCTAGGTCTAGGCCACAGGTGGCCCAGGAGGTGCCAAGGGTCAGAACTGGCACTGCAAGCCTAGAGGAAAGAGCCAGGGTAAGCAGCCAGGGCTTTCTGGAGGAGGTACCCCTGAGCTGGACCCCAGAGAAGGAAGACAGATACTTAGAGAGGGAGGCAGGAGCACACCAGAGGGCAGAGAAGGCAGGTGTGGGTCAGGACAGGCCATCTCCTGCTTCACAGCAGCTGACCAGGAGGTTGGGGCTGAGCTGTGCCACAACAGCCCCAGGGAGAGATCCCGGGCCCTCCCTCTACCTCCACACAGTGCAGTTGGGAAGGCAGGGGCACTCACCTCATCATCTGACTGCAGGTACATGTGCGCAAACTCCAGCAGCTCCCGCAGCTCAGCAGTCTGATTGTGGTAGAGCCTGGCCTCCTGGAGGGGGAGTGGAGGGCGAGCCAGTGGGCAGGGGAGCAGAGCTCCAGGGAGCTGGCCCTCTGGCGCTTATCCAGCTCTGCGTATCAGCTCATATGCTGACCAAAGTGTCATCCCTGCTCGGACAGCAGGCGTACGAATCCTGGGGGGGGGGGGCCTCCCTGCTGGCGCAGTGGGTTGAGCACTGCACTATGAAGCAAAACGCAGCCACTGCAGCACGAGTTCGGTCCCTGCCGCTGCCAGCCGGGGAGGGGACCCACATGGTGGTGAGGACCTCTCCTGCCTCGCCCGCTGCTCCCCTCAGCAGTGTGTTTCGGCCCGTCTGCCTGTTCTGTCCCCACTCTGTCTCTGGTGGATCCTCTCACTTCCCACCCCATGCCTCTAGCCTATACCCCGGTTCTTGTATGCATAAATAAATCTTAAAAAAAAATAATCTGGGGGCGCCCCATGAGAAAGCACAAAATCCATGGACAATGTCACCCCTGACAAGGAAATAAGGAGCAGCATGGAGTGCTTCCTATTTGTGAGGCTTGCCCCACACTCCAAGGAGTTTCCTTAGTTCCCGGCTAGGGGGTCCATGGGGACAACGGGCAAAGGCCATCCGTGAGTTGATGAGGGTATGAGGGGCAGGCATGGGCTGGCATTTTTCTTTTCCACTTCCCATCCTGCCTTCCAAAGAAGCACGGTTTTTTCTCAGACTGCAAGTCCCACTCCCATTTTGCAGGTGAGACAAGAGATTTCAAAAGGGCCAGTAATGGTCCCAGTACCTTAGAGCTGGTGGGGTCAGCTGTGAACCTGGGATCCCAATCACAACACCTTCTGTTCCTGTCCCCTCTTTAGCACCCCCCAAGTGTTTCAAGAGCACCCCAATGGCCGCACTCACCTCCCGGGGCTGGAAGTCCTCCTCCTCCAGGCCCCAGCGGGCTCTGTGGAAGCGGTAATAGACCAGGTTCTGCTGCATGACGCTGTCCTCGGGGTCAAAGAGCATGTAGCTGGCGGCGCTGCGGGCAGCCTGGCGAACGTCGTTCACTGCGGGGGTTAGGGGGGTACAGACAGAGTGCAGAGTGGCCCTGACACCTCTCTAGCTCAGAAACAACCCCCACCTGTCCCACCCCTATTTCCCCATTGAGCCCAGTATCCCCGACTTCCCAGCTGCTGGTTGGGTAACTCACCCCACCCAATAACTGCAATAGAATGTACAGGGCATTGACTGGGTGCCAGTCCTGTGTAGCTCCTGCAAGCCTCACTGCTATGGACATCCTCATTTTACAGGCAAGCAATACGAGGCACAGAGGTTAGGTGAGCTGCTCAAGATCACAAGATGGAGAATGACGGTCTGGGGAATTCCAAGTCAGCAGCCCAGCCCTCAATCACTCAGTCACATGGACCCATCAAAGGTCCCAGGTCTAGGGGCCTCCCTGGCAGCGCAGTGGGTTAAGCAACGCACTATGAAGCAGACCGCAGCCACTGCAGCACGAGTTCAATCCCTGCTGCCGGCCAGGGAGGGGACTCACATGGTGCAGCAGACCTCTCCTGCTGTGCCCGCTGCTCCCCTCAGCAGTGTACTTCTGTTGATCTGCCTGTTCTGCTCCCCGCTCTCTGTGGTGAATCCTCTCACCCCCCACACCTTTGGCCTGTACCCCAGTTCTTGTATGCATAAATAAATAAATCTTAAAAAAAAAAAGTCCCAGGTCTCAGCCCCTCCACTCCAGCTCTGACTTAAACTTGGCACCTCTGAACTGCAGTGACCCTGGAGATGTCTGTTTCAGTCCCTCCTGACACCAGCCATAGGTCCTGGAGCTTTTGATTTGCCATATAATTGAGGATCCCTTGTTCGCTATATGAACCTCAGTTTCCTCATCTGAGAAATGAGTCCAGTCACATAAGCTGCCAGGGTAGGTGAAAGGATCAAGTGAGAAAAGCAGCTGTGGCAGTGCTGTGCAGCTGGTCATCTATCTGTGCTCCATAGGCCCTCAGGCTCTGAGCAGGAGGTTCCCTCCCACAAACCTCTCACCTGCCCTAGCAGCCCCAGGCATCCTCCCCCACATCCCCATCCTGCCCAGCCTTCCTCCATCACCCAGAGTGCTCACTTCTGAGGGCACACACCCATGTTTGTGACTTTCCCAGTGCAGTGCCTCCCTCCCCCGCCCACACCCCAGCAGGGGCTCACACTTATAGTAGGCAAACTGCAGGTAGTGATACATAGTGGCCACAAACTTCTCCACAAAGTAGCCACCCACGTTAGGAGTCAAGTTGGCTTCACAGTCCACTTTGCACTGCAGGGATTCTGCAAAGAGATCTGGGGGCGGGAGGCAGCAGTGAGGGGCTGGTGTGGTGCTCAATGGCCCCATCCCGCTGCTGCCACCGGGGTCATGGACGTCTTCAGGTCACGGCTTGGCTGGCCCAGCCTGCCCGTGAGATGGGGCGTCTACACGCTCTGACCTCAACAGATGCTGAGGGGCTGTGACTGGGCTGACTGACCACCCCAAAGCCACCCCAGCAGAGGGAGCCAGCGCCTTCTGCGCTGCAGGTGGGACTGAAGCCCTGCTAGGGGAGCTAGGGTTGGCCCTCGCCTGAGGTCAGGGATCCCCAAGGCCAGGTGATTTCTGAGCACAGACTTCATCCTGCACACACGGGCTGGCTGCACGCCACCTTGGCGCCTTGATACCTGCATTGCCCTTTGCCTGGAAAGCCTGTGGCCCCAAACCCCCCATCGTATGGGCTGTCACTCCTCTGCCTACATGTCCAGCACCTTGGACACTGGTGACTGTAGCCCTCTGCACCCAGCAGCTGAGGACCTGTCATCCCGTCTGTCTCTGTCAACTGAAGGCTCCTCGCAGCCAGGACAACACCTGACTGCAGCCACCTCCCAGGCAATCAGCAAACGTTCCATAAATTGTATGGAATGAAAATTTGTACCAGGGGCCTTAGAAGCGGGTTCTGTGATGACAGGGATGCCCCTGAAGCCTGCTGGGGGGGTACCTGCTATGGCTGGGTAGAAGTCCTTGAAGTCCACCTGCTCCTGGGCCCCCTCACAGCCAGCCAGACACCGGGAGAAGACAGCCAGGTACTCGGCCAGGGCCCGCTCCATGTCCTCGGTGCTGCTGCGGAAATCCCCGCTGTTGTAGAGCTTCACGGCCCGGAGGAACACCGCCTGGAGGGGAGAGTGGCACTGGGGTCAGGAGGACCTTCACTGCCCTCCAAGCCCAGTGGAGGGCCAAGGAGGAGGGTCAGGGTGAGGGCTAGTCCTACTCCTCATCCCCACCTCATAGGGCTGGGCCTCCAAGTCGGTGAGGGGCTCGTCCGCGGCATCCAGCAGCCCCCGGTAGTAGTTGAGATACTTGGCTGTCAGCTCGTGCTTGGGGTTCCTCTGGAGGAAGGTGTAGGCCGCGGCTACAGCCTTCTCTAGCCGGTTAGCCTGCCAGGCGGGGACAGGGTGGGTCAGTCGGCCGCACGCGGGCTCGGTTTTGCGCGGGGCTCCGACCCAAGACCGAGTAGGGGTTGGAGGCGGGAGGGGTACGCCCACCTTGAACTGCGCGTAGTGCAGGTACTGGTAGGGCAGGCGGCTCTGGAAGTCGCGCAGCAGCTGCCGCGGCGGGTAGGGCACCTGGAAGGCGGGCAGCGTCCGCTTGCAGCGTCGCAGGCAGGCGGCGCGCTCCAGGACGTGGCCGAAGAGCCAGAGCTCGCGGGCCCACTCGTCCGCGCGGCCGCCGTCGGGGCCGGGCGCGGGCCCGGGGGGTGAGGCCTCGGGCGGCGCGGGGCCGCTGCAGTTGGCGTGGCAGAAGGCCTCGCTGTCCCGGAGCAGCCGGTGCAGCCGCAGCGCCGCCTCCAGGTAGCGCGCGCTCTCGCGCCAGCTCTCGCCCTCGTACTGCTCCAGCGCGTGTCCGTAGGCGGCGGCCAGCGGCATCAGATCCTCGGGCGGGAAGCCCCGAAAGCTGTACTTCTCGTACTGCGCCCCAGCGCTGCCCAGCAGCAGCCACAGCAGCGCCCAAGCAGCCCGCCCCATGCCCGCGCCGCGCCGGCCGGCTCTCCGCCGCGGAGCTGGCGCCGGGGCCGGGTGGGCGGGCACGGCGGAGGGGGCGGGGGCGGGGGGACCGCGCGCCCGCTGGGTCTTAGCGCCCGGCACCGGCTGTGGCGTTGGGGAAGCCGCGGGGATAGCCTGGGTCGGGTCCGCGGAGGTACTGAGTCCGGGCTGACTGAACCCCACCCCCCAGCCCGAGGGGGTCTTCCCTATGACAGAGGGTGAAAGCTCGTGGGGGATATTTCCGAAGAGACCCAGGGCTCAGAAAGACCGCCCACACTAAGACGCCTCCCTCCTCCCCACCCGGCAAACACCCGTGCGAGCAAGAAATTGAGGCCGTGCCCCCTAACTTCACTCGTCCGAGCCCGGGAAGCTGGCGTTGCTCCCGTCACAGTGCCCCTCCGCACACTCCCTACGCCAGCCCTGAAGAGAGGTCCCGCTACACACTCCTGGTCTTCACCCCCACGCCGCCCGCGCGATCTCCATCTCCCTAATCCCGGACGCGCAGGGCTGCGGGCGGGGCGCGGGCTGGTAGCGGGACCAGGACGTGGAGCTAACCCCTGCCTGAGGTGCTGGAGCGTCACCAGCCACCTTGAGAGGCCTAGCTCTGGAGGTGCCAGCAAAAGAAGCAAGGGATACCACCGGCTTTAGGACCCGGAGACTCCGCAGAAGAAGACGTCGAACTTTTTTCTTTTTTCCAAGTCCGCTCCACAGCTCGGCTTTCCCGAACTTCCCACCCCGCAGGGGCCCCTGTCGCTCAGCCCCGGCCAGGGGTGTGCAGGGCCAGAAGTCTGCCGCTCAGCCTTGCCCCCTCCTCCGGGTCCACCCCTATTCGTCCCCCCCACCCCACCTCCGCCCCTGCCAACTCAGTCTCCCCAGCCCCCATTCCACGTGGACCCGCCAGGGCGGGGGTGGGGAAGGACAGGAAGAGGGGGAGCCAGCCCCGGGAGGAGGGGTGAAGGAGGTTGTTGGCGGCGACTCCCTCGATCGCCCTCACAGCCGACAGCTCCCGCTCCGGGCACCATGTTCCGTGAGGCGCCCCGCAGCCACACCCTCCCCTGGGCCCCCCAGCTGCAGTTGCTGATTCTGCTGGTGCAGGCCGTGGGGAGGGGGTTGGGCCGCGCCAGCCCTGCCGGGGGTCCCCTGGAAGATGTCGTGATCGAAAGGTACCACATCCCCAGGGCCTGTCCCCGGGAAGTGCAGATGGGGGATTTTGTGCGCTACCACTACAATGGCACTTTCGAGGATGGCAAGAAGTTTGACTCGAGGTAATGGACTGGGTGCCCCCTACCCCACCCCGCACTGCTCATTCCGCTTCCCCGAGCCCCCTCTGGGCTCTTTTGGCTCTCTCCTTCTCCCCTTTCAGCTGTGCCCGAACTGTCTGTATCAAGTTGCTCCCTCCACCATACCCTAAACTGAAACAGTACCCTGGGGAGGGGAGGGCTCCTGGACTTCTAGCTCCAAACATCCCCCCTCAATTTCAAATTTTTGCTTCTGATTTCTTTCATACAAGTGCCCTCTCCTCGAGGTGCTGGATAACACAGGTGAACTGCTCTGTTTTTACTTACTATTGCTTTGTTCTAAAGACATGGCGGGAAGGAGTATGGTCCCTGAGGCATGTGAATCTTCAGGTGCGCTCTCACCTTGGGACCCTGTCCTTTCCGCCCTGGCTCCCTTTCTGGCTCCAGGTTTCAATGCTTTTGTGGTCAGCAAATAAGTAGAACTGTTTTGGAGGGGGTGGGGGTTATGGGCAATAGGCAACAGACCCAATAAGGCAAACTGGGCATTATAATGAGACAGCAGGCTGGATCTGGGTGTGGGGCAGAGCTCTGTGCAGGCACCCTGTCTGCATGACATACAGTTCCAGTCCAACACTCCTCCAGGGAGATTCTCAAGCCTGTCTCCCTGAGCGCCTCCCCCACATCTCCATCCATCTTAGCTATACCAGATCAGTGCTGCCACCCACCTTGCCAGGCGTGGGGTTTGAGATGCTGGCTTCTGGTCTGATCCAGCCTTTGGACTGCTCTGGGAAGTCTACCTTTGTTGGTGGGGCAGAGCAGGGTGTGCCTCCACCTTAGTCAAACCGTGTGCCAGATTCCCCCCTCCCCTCCCCCCCTCACACACACACACACACACACATGCACACACAGAAGTTTGCCCCTCTTCAACCCTTCCCCAGAACACAGAGTTCAGTCCATAGGAAGTGAGGCTGCAGCTTTGGAGGCAAGCAGTATATTGGGCAAAAGCATGAACTCCAGAATCCCAGCCCTTGAGTTCAAGTTCAGATTTTTTTTTTTTAAAGATTTATTTATTTATGCATACAAGCACTGGGGCACAGGCCAGAGGTGTGGGGGGGTGAGAGGATTCACCACAGTCAGAGTGGGGAGCAGAACAGGCAGATCAACAGAAGTACACTGCTGAGGGGAGCAGCGGGCACAGCAGGAGAGGTCTGCTGCACCATGTGGGTCCCCGGCCCTGGCCGGCAGCAGGGATCAGGGCCGGCAGCAGGGATCGAACTTGTGCTGCAGTGGCTGCAGTTTGCTTCGTAGTGCGTTGCTTAACCCACTGCGCCACCAGGGGAGGCCCTCAAGTTCAGATTTTTACCTTAATGGAGGAAGAATTTTGCCCCTTTTAAATTTAACCCCTTCCGGGCCTCCCCTGG